>RJWJ010004706.1:0-73694 GCA_004363605.1 Indri indri | reverse complement strand
GAGGGGGAGGAGGGGACAGATATATGCATACACAAAGGGTGCAATGCGCACCCTCCGAGAGATGGACACGCTTGGGACTGGGACTTGGGGGGAAGGGGGGGCAAGGGCAACATACGTAACCTAAACATCTGTACCCCTATAAACAACAAACAATAAAAGAAAAAGAAAGAAAGAAAGAAAGAAAGAAAGAAAGAAAGAAAGAAAGAAAGAAAGAAAGAAAGAAAGAAAGGAAGGAAGGAAGAAAAGAAAACATGCTTATCGGGCTGGTATTTCTGTTCTGTTTTTTTCATATTCTATTTAATTTTGGAAAATAGTTTTATGTAATAGAAATCAATCAACAAATTAATAAAAATATATAAGTCAAGAGTCATATATTACAAAAATGACAAAAGAGACGTACATACACACAAGCTAAAAACTGGAAAAAGCACTGTCACCTAAAATGCAGATGTTACTCACTGATAATATATATCTTAATATAGATAAATATAAAACTAAAAATAATAACAAAGCATTCTTTGGATGTAAGATGCTATTAGTAAAGCAATCTACAGCTAGATAACACTGTTGTGCCCCTCCTAGGGACGAGGAATGAACACAGAGACAAACAGACATACACACATAAAAGACGGTACAAGACTGCAGTGCCTTCCTGCTACAGCATCTTTATTTATAACACAGCCTGTTTGGCGACTGTCCCACCCAATTTCCTTGTTCCCTCATTGTCCCAACTCGACATGCCCTATTCCTTGTTGTTTTGTTTCCGGAGAGTGGATGTTTGCATCTGAATCTCTCTAGCCCCTCCTGTTTGCAGGGTCAGGGCCCCCTGGCCCGCGTGCAAGCCCAGGCATGTTCTTGGAACAAAACAGCAAAGAAACGTTCCCAGCTCCAGGCTACATATGACCCGAAATGTCCTCTACATCTTCGGGTCATATGCAGCCCGGAGCTGGGAACGTTTCCTTGTTGAAATCATCTCCGAGGCGAACTTGTTCACTGCTGAGGTCTTGGAGGGACTGATGAAAAGCATGAAGCTCCTGTAGCTGCAAGGACATAAGTCCCAGATAATCCTGACGTCTTTCTACCAGCTCACTTTCTGTGCACATCTCTCTTTCTATTTCCTGAAGCCGCTGCTCCACCCGATCTGAAACCACTTCCTTTTTCTGGGCTTCATTAAGTTTTTCAGTCAATTCTTCCAAAACCCTTTTTGTTTCAGCATCCGACCTGCTTCTTCTGGAAAGTTCCCAGCTCTGGGCTACATATGACCCGAAATGTCCTCTACAAACACAATGAGGCTGAACTGTGGTACCAGAGAAAATCTTTCTGAATAAAAATGTATTTTATATATCATGGCAAATGCAAAAAAATATGAAATATTCTACAGACTTGAAATATAAATGAGATATTATTTTGGTATACATTATAGTTTGGGCTGCCAAATCTAACAAATGAAAATATCAATCAATATTTGGGACAGATTTATACTAAACACATTTATCTATCTGAAATTTAACTTTAACTGGGCATCCCATGATTTTATCTCATGAACTTAGCTACAGCATAATGTATGACAACATGCAATTATGAAATTTTTTGTACACTTTGCCTAATATCAAACAATAGGTTTTTTCCAAGATAGTCTTTATTTCACATTTTAAACCAAATAAAGAGAAAGAGATTATTTGTCCTTCTTAGTCTCTATGCCCAGCACTGTGATAAGCACTTACATATTTCACTCTTATTTCTCAATGCAACCCAGTAATTCTCCTCTACTTTAAAGATGAGAAAACCAAAAATCTAATGTGTTCATATACCCAAGATGACAAGGCTAAAACAAACATCATAAAACTAAGCTTTATATCCAATTCCTTTTAGTCTTCCACCATACCATGAAACCTTAATAATTTGTTCAAATAAATTTCTTTATTTTAAAGATGTTCAAAAATAAAATAGAGGTGTTAAATATATTAATTTTTAGGAAAATATTCAAGAAGCAAAAGATTTTTGATCAATTTAGTGGCATTTTATATTCAATTCTGAAATACATTTTAGAAATTTTTATTTAGTTTAGTTTGTATTTTCTTTCATATTCTCAAATATAACTAAAACCTTCCATCCTTCCTGAACTTTTTTCTTACTACCTCAAAAACAACCCCGCTTTTTTTAAAGTTAAATTATTATAGAATTTGTGGTAGGATATGTTAACTATTCCACAATCACCTAATCTTTGGATATTTAATTATTATGTACTTGCAGATGATTAAAATTACTTTCTAGCCCAAATACTGAAAACATGGGTTGAAGCTTCCCAATTAAATCTGAAGTTGTACTTTGCCAGTGGTAAAGGGGAAAAAATAGTGCTTTATTTCTCATGTCATCAAGACTAGTATTGGACAAAGACATATAATATTATTAAGTCTTCAAGTTTTAAATATGTGGAAAGATTTAGTATACCTATATTTTTATACTCAAAAAAGTAGTCATGTATTTTTAAATGATTAACTAGAAATCAGGAAACCTTGGACCTCTTCTGGTTCTGGCTTTAGCTAAATAATAGGAACTTGTGTAAATCCCTTGAAATAATCGAATCAAAATGACCCTATCTAAAAATGAATGTGTGTTGGGTTTTGGCGTATTTACAAATCACTCCAGTGCTAAAGCCATGTGACTCTTTGGAAACAAAAACAAACTCAAACAAATGAAAAAATCCTTGGGTCTGATTTTAGAGATCGGCTAGGTAAAATGCACATCAAATATTACAACCTGATAGAAATTTCCATCCTGCCTGAACACTTCTGGTGATAGGAAACCACCAACCCATGGGAAAAACCACCAGTTTTCCAACATTTCTGAAAGTTGAAATGCAATTTCCTACACATTAAGTCAATCAGTCTATCTAAATTCCACTTACGGGTTACAGTTAAGCTGACTGGCTTTATATTTGTTACACACAGTAAGTAAATTCTAAAACTTTATTTTTCAGAGTGCATGACATGATGTTTTGATATATATAACACACAGTGAAATGATTACCACAATCAAGCTAATTAACATATCCATCACCTCACTGTGTGCATGTCGTAAAAATAATTAAGATCTACTCTCAGCAAATTTTAAGTATATAATGCATTATTATTAATTATAGAAATCATGCTGTACATTAGCTCTTCAGAACTTATTCCTTTATGACTGCAAGTTTGTACCCTTGGACCAGTATCTCCCAATTGTCCCACTCTCCACCTCCTAGTAATCATCCTTCTCTCTGTTTCTATGAGTTCAACTTTTTCAGATTGCACATATAAATGAGGTCATGTAGTATTTGTCTATGTCTGGCTTATTTCATTTAGTGTAATGTCCTTCAAGTAGTAAAACATATTTTTTATAAGTAAAAGCTTATTCATTTTTGATCTCTTGACTTTTCTGTCTAGTACTTGTTAAAAATAATATAGACTGTGGAGTTAGCAAACTTTCAATACTAGTTAATTTATACATGGAAACACAATGAATGTTTCAACCTATAGTTTGCATATCCCAACTGAATACTGAAAGATGAAATTGCTAGTATCTGTCACAAGAAAACACACAAATCTCATTACTATTTTCCTAAAAAAACTGAGCCATTGGGTGATCTGATGATACAGGGATAAGGAAACTTTTCATATGTCTCTTCAGAAAAAAAATATTAAGTCAATTAGTGTGTAAGATTTTATTATGTGCCCAATAATCTGCTGGATGATAAAATGAACTACTAATTTAGCCTATATGCAGGGTCAAGAAATAAAATATGCACATACTAATCAAATGTAAATCATAATATTTTAATGCTAAAGTAATAGCTTAAATTATTTTGATTTTGTTTTTGCTATATTCTGTCACTATGCTAGAGAGTACATGCAACTTAATTCAAACAATAACACTATAAGGTGAGTGTTTCTCATTATACCTGATGGGAAACTAAACCTAAGAAGTAAAGTAACCTGCCCTAAGACACATACCTGAAATGTGGAGGGAGCTTGGAAGTGAAAGCGAGTCTTCAGACTTGAGAAATGGTAAAGGACATTGAAGCATTAAACTATAAATCTAAGGTCGTGCTGAGAGCAAGAGATGCCACAACCTCTTAGTGGCAAGTCTCCTCCAGTGGGGATTTTGTAATGAGAAAAGATAAGATTCTATAAATCAAAGGATAGATAACTAACAAAAGACAAATTCTCTAGTATACCTCCAGGAAGTTACTTTTCTGTAATGTAAAACCCAGAGCACACGTAAGATTCCATTTTCTGGGTACAAAGTCACCAAAATAAATAGATAGATCAATGGATAGATAGATAGATAATAAATAAATAAATGAGGTATAAAAGAATCCTGAAGAGTCACCCTGTACTTTTTCTGCAGGACATTATCCTGAATAAAAAATAACTGTTGTTGAACACTTTGTAGTTGAGACAGGAACACTGTGTAGTTTAAAGTCTGACCTTCATTGTTTACGGAGAAATGGAGTACTTGGTAACAAGCATACTTGCAACATCCTAAATCACTCTTAGAAGCAGACAAGATGATGACAAAAAAAAGAGGGAGTTCTCAAAAAGAACAGAGGCAGTGCCTGGTCATTCATACCAAAGGATTTTACAGAGAGGAAGAACCAGAAGTGAAAAACCATTACATGATTCTTATGTATAGAATATATTGATAGAATGCCTCTGTATTATTTAACGAAGACATATGTGAGATTTACAGTGAACTAAGAACTATTTAAATAACTAATTTAAACCTCACAAAAGCCTTTTGAGGAAGATGGTATTAGCATCCTCATTTACAGATGAGAACATTGAGACACAGAGAATTTAAGTAATGTGCTGAAGGTCCTATGCAATTAAGTGGAAAAACCAGGATTCGACCTCAGGAAATCTGGTTTCGGTGTCTTTATTCTTAACTGATATTTTATGCTACCTTTTCCTGTGTAGAAAACTTACTATATATGCTCATTCATTTATTGTTAAATCAATCTACTTATGACTTTTTCATATTTCAAATTCACTGTTGCCCAAAACACACATAAGTGGAAAAACATATGTAATGGATAACTACAGGAATTTGAGAAAGCACAAAGTCAGTGTAGATTGGAGAAATTGGGAATGACTATCATAAGAAGGAGCTAGTAAAATACAATTACTAAAAGAAAAAAAAAAAGACCTAAACAAGGAATGTCATAGGAAAACAATGAAGAATTACAATTATACTACCACATCTAATCCTGGCTGAATTACTGCAATGTATCCATCACCTGATACGATATGTTTCAATCACAATGGGTATCAACCTTTGAAGGATATATTGTGATTCTCTTCTTTACACATTACAATTAGGTAAAAATTTTAATACTTCCTATTTATATTCCCTGCTAATATTAATTCCAGGTAACAGAAACATGTCATCAATATCCATAGAATTTTTGTTTGGTTATTTTGAAATTTTTGTTCATGAAAAATGTTGCTTTCCAGCCACTAAAGTGAAGTGGAAAGCAAGAGAAGAAAAAGGCAAATAAACTTGACAGCTGAAAGAAACAGACGATTATCATTATCTTTCTTATTATAAGTTTTCTTCATTCTTCATATCAGTGAATATACACAAATCCCTTTAGGCATAATTTCTAAGTGACTTGTAAGACAAATAGAGAAATAATTAATCATCTTTTTCAAATACTGTGTAATGATTGCAGATAAAATTCACATCCTTCAATTTACAAACCCTTAAGCAATGTTTCTTATCCTTAATGCCTTACAAGAGGCAAAGAACAGAGATTCAATATAATTTCCTAAAAGTTAATTTACTACATGCCTAATAAGTACTAAAAGCATTTGTATAGAAAATACAATGATAAGTAGACACCATACCTCATAAAGAGCTGCTATTAACATCTTAGTATGACTTAGTATGTACTTTTATTCCTATATTTTCAAATGGGAAATTTTCAAACTGTTTCATGCAGAAGCATTATCACTTCCTAGTCATATGTTATGGAGTCACTGAACAACACTTCTACATCTTTCAAAAAAGTTAATTAAATTGGAAGTCTTTAGGTGTTCAATACATATTTCAGGAGCATTTAAACATGAAGCAATGTGTTTATTTAAATAAATTGTTCCTACTTGAGGTTTTTTTGTTTAATTAGTACTACGCTCTTTGATCCATAACCATCTTAGTCTGTTTTGTGTTGTTATAAAGGAATATCTGAGGCTCGGTGATTTATAAAGAAAAGAGGTTTATTTGGCTTATGGTTCTGCAGGCGATACAGGAAGCGTGGCATTGACATCTTCTTCGGAAGGCCTCAGGCTGCTTCCATTCAGGCAGAAGGGGAAGAGGAGCCAGAGCGGACAGAGGTCACATGGCAAGAGAGGAAGCAACAGAGAAGGCAAGAAGGTGCCAGGCTCTTTTTAACACCCAGTTCTCACAGGAACTAATACAGCAACAACAAACTCACCCCACGGGAGGGCATTAATTATTAATGAGGGTCTGCCCTGATGAACCAAAAACCTCATTTTAGGCACCACCTCAAACACTGGGGATCAAATTTCAACATGAGGTTTGGAAAGGAAAAACATTCAAACAGCATGGAGGATCTCTTTTCTTAAAAGTAGTAGAATATAAAGATCTGGAATAAGCAGTAATTTATGGAATCTCCTAAAACGGAAATTACCTTGATCCCCTTTGCTGTATTATGTATGCTTGTCCTAAGCATTAGAAGTCTGTTTAGTCTGACGGTTTTGAGACTTAGCTAATCACCACTTCTATACAATTTAGTTTCTTAATTTCTTTATTGATGACTCACATATTGGGATTAAAAACATGTTTATGGTCACTCCTTTCATCTAGTGAGTATCACTCCTTCACAGCCACATATACACACAAAAATAGCCTGCAGCAAATTCTGAGTTACAAAAACTACGTGTGTTTTGGAATTGTGAATTAGTATATTTGTGTCGACCTAAATTTGTTATGGTAGGAAACTTAGCCAACTGGACATACTTAACAATTACTGGTATATTAATTTTAAAAATACTGGAAATTAAACTTTAGCTCTACTTTATAAAGTATGGCTCTCAGAGTTTCATGTGCTAAAAAATTGCAGTTTACTACAACAGTGAAGTATAGTTAGATGATAGATAGCCAGATATATATACAAATATATATATTTCAAATATGTATATATGTTTTCCTTTAGTATTTACACTTTTTCCATTGACAATGACACAAAGACCAATTTAAAATACTTATTTTCTCCATCTTTGGAGTGATTTTTCTTACAACTATTTATGTAATTATTACATTGCTAGGTATCAATAATAAATAATAAGTACATTTTTAATTTGTAATATGGTATAAAATGGTATATGTTTTCATGTATTAAATTCACTGTAATGAGGAGTCTCTTAATTGCTTTTCTATTATTTTAATTTTATTTTTAACTTCTTTACTTTATATTTTTAATCTTTTAGAGAGCATAAATTTTTGATGTTCATCTTTATTGTAGAGTATATTTTTTACTGTAAAACATTTAAAGTACATTTAAACCCATATTTTTTCTAATTTTTCTTGTTAATATTTTGCATAATCAACTCAACTATTGTTTTCGGTATTGAAAAACATATTTTGGATATTTACTAGAAATTATCTCTGTTTCTTCTCTGAGTATCTTAGCTGTTAACTTTGCATTTGTTTCATTCACTTCTTTTAGAGAACTCATTACAGTAGTCTTCTATAATTTTAAGAGGATACATTCTAAGACTCCCAGTAGACACCTCAAATCACAGACAGTACTAAACCCTACAGATACTATGATTTTCCCTGTGCATACATGTCTATGATAAAGTTTACTTTATAAACTAGGCACAATAAGACATTAACAAATATAATAAATAACGAAATGTAACAATTATAAAAATACCATAATAAAAGTTGTGTGAACGGGTGTATACGTGCGCACACACTCTCTCTCTCTCAAAGTATCTTATTGTACTGCACTGTACTGTCCTATTTGGGGACTGCAGTTGATCACAGGTAACTGAAACCATGGTAAGCAAAACTGAGGATGAGGGAAACTACAGTTGGTCCTTCCTTGAACAACGCAGAGTTAGAGGCATCAGCCTCCCACACAGTCAAAATCCATGTATAACTTTCGACTCCCCCAAAACTTAACTACTAATAGTCTGTTGCTGACTGGAAGCCTTACTGATAACATTTATGTTGATTAACACAGATTTTACATTATACGTGTTTTATAGCATATTCTTACAATAAAGTAAGCTAAAGAAAATATTAAAAATTATAAGGAAGATAAAATGTATTTATTATTTATTAAATAGAAGTGGATCATTATAAAGCTCTTCATCCTTCTGTCTTCACGTTGTGTAGGCTGAGGAAGGGGAGGAAGGAAAGGGGTTGGTTTTGCTGTCTCAGGGGTGGCAGAGGCAGAAGAGTTGGAAGGGGAGGCAAAAGAGACAGGTATACCAGGTGTAACTGTACAGAACTACATTGTAATTTTTGTCTGTGCTTTTTCATTTGTCTAAAAATGTTTCCGTGTGGTACTAATCATTCTTCCACCATTGCTTTAGTTTCAGTGCCATTATAGAAGGACCCATGTCGTAAAAGAAGTCAGAAGCAGTCTTAAATCATCAGAACCCTCTGCCAAGGTGCCTAACATCAATTTGTTTTCTGGCACTGCTTCTTCTACGTCTTCCTCCTCATCATCTGTCAATGGTTTGGAATCACTCATCTCCATCAAGTCATCTTCTGTTACTTCCTCTTGTGTGGTGTCTGTTAGCTCCTGAATTTCTCTAAGATCCACACCTTAAAATTCCACCCACAAATACACTGTTTTGTCATATCCATAACTTCTTTCATAATTTTCTGGTTTGGCTCCATCATAAATCCTTTGGAGTCATGCACGACATCTAGACAGTTTTCTTCAGCAGGAATTTATTTATTATTTACTGATAGCTTTCAAGGATTTTCCTATAACGATGATGGCATCTTGATTGATGTAATCATACCAGACTTTTATGATGTTCTCTCCATTGGGGTTTTTATCAATAGCATGGGCAATCCTTTTCATAGAGCACTGTATGTTATGATCCTTAAAGGTCCTTGTGCCCTCCTGATCTAGAGGCTAAATTTTAAGAGAAGTTGTGTTTGGGGGAAAGTAGATCACTTGGGTGCCTCTGATGTTGAACTCATGGGTTTCTGGGTCACCACAGAGCATTTAAAAGGTGCATTTAAAAATATCAACAGGTATTTTAACTTTGAAAAATATTTGAACTTTAAAGGCAGTCCCTTACTGGCAAGCTACTTCCTGACATTAGGGACAAAGCATCAACAGAAACAATCTAGAAAAAGGGTTCTTACTGTCTAGGCCCTCTTGTTGTACAAACAAAGAATGGCAGCTGATGTTTATCTTTTCCCTTTAATCTTAATAGGTAAGAACAGTCCTGATCATAAACTTTACTGTTTTGCACAGAACAGTAGAGTCAGCCTAAGCCTGCCTGCCTTAAATACTAGTGCTCACTTTTCTTCCTTACTAACAAATGTGTTTTGCGGCATTTTTCCCCCAGAATAGGGCACTTTTGCCTACATTAAATACCTGTTCATGCTTACTAAGTTCTCATGGGGAAAAAAAAAAACAACAAAAACCTATTCAGACAGACATCCTTTCTCCTCAGTGATTTTCTTAATGACATCTGGGAATGTGTCTGCTGCTTCTTGTTCAGCAGATGCTGCTTCTGCTGTTACCCTGACATTTTTAAAGCCAAACCTCTTTCTAAAATTATCAAAACATCCTTTGTTTGCATTATATGCTTTCACTTTCCTTTTACTTTAAGTTGTCATATAATGAACTTTGCTTTTTCATGAATCATATTAGAGGCTGTAAGTATGCTTTTCCTATAGCAATCCTGGACCCACATAAAAGCTGCATTTTTAAACTAGAAAAATATGTATTACATAAAAAGTGCAGGGTTTTTGTACCTGCTAACATAGCTGCAGCAACAGCTTCACAGATTTCCTTTTCGTTTTTACAATGGTCCTTATGCTGGATTCATTTATCATGTAATGGTGGGCAACTGCAGCTGCAGACCTCAATCTATGGTACATATCAAGCAATTCAACTTTTTCTTGTAATGTCATGACTTTTCTCTGCTTCTAAGGAGCGCTTCCAGCGTCACTAGTGGAGCTTCATATTCAAGGTTTACAGTATTGCACTAAACAGGATGACAAATATGTGAGAACAAGGAGATATCATTTTTTACTGTTACAAGCAATTTACTGGAGAGACAACTGCTCATGTGGCGATGATTAGCATCACATGACGTTTTAAGTAGATATTTGCAACAGTTGAGCTCACCGCAATAGCAAGAGGAGGTGTCTACAAAATTATTACAGTAGTAAAGTATGTACTACAGTAAATTTTATGCAGTTATGACTAATACTGCATCTGTACATTTGTTTACATTTCTCTCAACTGTGAATGTTGTCATCCATGTGTTTGTCCATGTAAGTTTCGATAAATTTTAACTTTTAATAGATTTGTGTATATTTTATAATAGTAAATGATAAATAGCCTAGTATTTGCATATATTGTATGCATTCACGACATATCAAACTTTTTCTTTTTTTTTTTTTTTTTTTGAGACAGAGTCTCACTCTCTTGCCTGGGGCGAGTGCCGTGGCATCAGCTTAGCTCACAGCAACCTCAAACTCCTGGGCTTGAGCAATCCTACTGTCTCAGCCTCCCGAGTAGCTGGGACTACAGGCATGCGCCACCATGCCCGGCTAATTTTTTTTTTTCTATATGTATTTTCAGTTGTCCATATCATTTCTATTTTTTAGTAGAGACGGGGTCTCGCTCTTGCTCAGGCTGGTCTCGAACTCCTGAGCTCAGAACGATCCGCCCGCCTCGGCCTCCCAGAGTGCTAGGATTACAGGCGTGAGCCACCGCGCCCGGCCCAAACTTTTTCTTAATTTTTTTGATATTTCTATCCTACATGATTTGTCTGTGAGTTTTTCAAATTGCCATGAATCTTCAAAAAAAAACTTTTAATATATTTATTGAAAAATCTTTGCATATGTGGACCTGCATAGTTCAAACCCATGTGTTGTACAATGGTCAACTTTACCGTAATTTTTTGAATTTTTAAAGTCATAAAACAGACATGTATTTTCTCTTACAGTAAATACCATTAAAACTTAAGATGTTTTGCATCATGGGTAAAATGCCCACATGTATATTGGCAAACACTAAAAATCAGAGCTAACCTTGGTTAACATGCCTACATCCAAAAACCAGAACACAGCAAGAGTTTTCATTGTCAAACAAAATAAAACCAAATGTCGCAGGATATTTTTAAAGCCCTATTTTTTACCTTTATTTTATATTACCAAAGGAGGGTCCTTGTCATCCTGCTGTTTTCCATGCATAGGGTAGATGGATTCTCCTCAGTGCATCTCACTGTGTAGGAAAACTTAAAAATTTAAGTCTTAAGCAGGAGGCAGTTTATTGTCTAAAGCTTTTAACAAAGTCTACAATGTCCATTATTTATTTATTATGACTCTACTAAACAAAATGACCTTCTGTTGTGTGTTTACCTGCATATGAAACAGGAAACTTAATATTGGATAATGTGAAGCAGTTAAACACTTTCTCCTTGACATACAATCAATCCATGAAAAGGTGATGTTTTCTTAAGCAGATATTCTCAGATGGATATAAACAGAGGAAATCCTATGGGCCCTGGATGACTACATAGAAGCAGTGGTAGACACATCATTTTGTCTCTATTGGTACACTGTTGGGGGAGGATTCCATTTTCAATTACAATTCTCCCAGAACCTGGGGTATTATTCAGATGTACTATGAGATATTTTAGCTGTTGCAACTTTTCTGTTCTAATCCATATGTTGACTATTTCAATAGAAATATGGTATAATAAAGTTGCATAGAAATGCCACTTACTGAATTTTTTTTCTTCAATCCATGATGTGCTAGAGCTGGTTTACAAGAGCTGATGCAAAATTTTCAGGAATTTTGCACACTTGTTAAAGGGTTCATAACTTGAAGTTAGCCGTGGTAGGAGTATTTACAACATGTGTATTCACAACGCTACAAATCAGAGCTAACCTTGGTTAATACGCCTATACCCCAAAACCAGAGCACACTAAGGGTTTTTGTTGTCAGACAAAACCAAACCAAAAGAAAATACATTTAACATAATTAAACTCTAGAATAAGACAATGAGACAAACATGAGTATACATTCCACACAATTAAAAAAAAAGACTTCTCAACCATAATGCAACTTTCCAAAGTACAATAGATTTACTAATCATCTCTGCACAAAAAGATATCACAATTTTTATTCTGTTATTAAGTCTATCTCCAAGACTAAGATTTCTTTGTGAATTTCTTGGTCAAGTGTGGATTTAGCTCATCATGGTTAACTGATCGATTTAATTCCTCCCACTAATGCAATACAGAATGATGGAGGGGGAAATAGAAAACACTAGCATTATACATTTGGTAAGGGATAGAAGGATAAAGCACATGGAGTGATCTCTAGTTCAAAGATAGACTGATTCCATTTCAACAGGGAAAGCCAGAATGCTTTGCCTTTGCAATAGATTGGACTGGTTCAACCTGGCTGGTTCAGGTTTGTTGAAATATCAAATATATTTCATAGCCACCTCTTAGGGGTGTATGCAGAAGAATTCTTTTACAGGCTGCAGCCCATTAACAATATACATTCTGTTGGTGTAAATTCAAAGGTCTGGAGGTCACCTTGGTTGTCAATTAGATACTTATAAAATACAAGTGTTGTTTCTTCTAACAATACAAATTTAAAGCTTCAGTCTACTGCTGGTTGATTAGATGCCAGACACAAGTTGGATTTGAGATTAAAATGTTGATAATAGGCATATTAAGATACTTAGGAGATCATATATGAGAATTTTTTTACAACCTTTGAGCAACACCAGATAAGCTATGAATTTTTACCACAAATATCCGCAGGGGTAGAAAAAAACACAGCTAATGTTTTCACAATAGTGTGAAAGAATAAATTTGCTTTCTGATTACACTATTCCTATTCAACTTGTTCAGTAAACTAAATATATTTCTGTTATGTACTGAATGTGTCCAGCCAAATTCATATGTTGAGGTCCTAATGTGCTAGTGTGACTGGAGACAGGACACTGGAAGGTAACTGTGTTTGAATAAAGTCATGGCGATGAAACTTCCATGATAGGATTAGTGCCCTTATAAAGGGCAAAGCCCAGAGCTCTCCCCATCCACCGTGGGAGGACACAGTGAGAAGACAGCCATCTATGAAACAGGAAGAGGTCCCTCATCAGAAACCAAATTTGCTGGTATCTTGATCTTAGACTTCCCAATCTCTAGACCTAGGAGGAATAAATCTTTGTTGCTTAAGCCACCCAGTCTATGGTGGTTTGTTATAGCTACCTGGACAGACTAAAACAACTTCTAAATAAATTATCCAAGTTATAGAGAGGACAGAAGCATGCATATGCTTATTATAATATTATTTATATTCAAATGATAATATTTAAATACAATTATTGTCTATAGATTTATTAAATTTTCTAAGTACTCCTGTAAGTTTCCAGCTAAATAGTTAATTATGAAGACTGTCTGGCAAATAGAAAATTTAATGTAAAAACGTGCAACAAAAAAGCAGAACACTAATCACTAAATGTGGCAGAGTTGTAGCTATGAAAATATGTGTATTGATAGGGACCTGGACTACAAGGACATTTGTTATATTGAGAACAGCATTATGGTGTTGTGATTAGGTTTGATTTTTTTTCTTCTAAAAATATACCTTACTGTTGTAGCGCATTATATATTTTAACAAAAAAAGTTTAAAAAATTTTTAAACTTTATAAAGTTTAATTTTCAATATTTTTCAAATTAATATACCAGTAAATGTAAAGTATTCCTAATTGTCTATGTTTTTGACTATAATAATTAAATTTCAGTGGTGAGAAATCATAGCCAGTCTATACTTGTTGGCCTAGAATATTACTTCCTTTCACATTTCCTTGAAAAAAAAGTGTTTGATTAATCACACTTCTAATCAAAGTCTGCCTAGGAAAGTTGCAATGTGTCCAGCTATACTAACATTATTGTGAAAGAGGAAAGAATGGATTTTAGAGGATAGACAGCAGTCCCTACGATGATGATGATTCCCATGTTCAAGTGCTTCATGGAAGCAGCAAAATCGTTGACATGAAGAGCCTATGTTGGCTAGGGCATTAGTGTGCTTATCGGTAACCAATAAGTAAAATCCAATGATCAATGGCAGGACACCTGTTGCTTTGGTGCTACCTAATACTCCAGAACTCTCATCCAGCTTGGTACAGAGTGAGATTGAGTTTTCCATGCATCCAGAATCATGGAGAGCTTCATTCATATTTATGTTAATTAAAAAACAATAAAAGTTTTATTTAGTGAATATTTGTATTTATGGAATAAGATGCATAACCACTTTATAGAGTTTATCAGAGAATTTATAGTTTGCATAAATCATTTTAATTTCATAAAATTTGTTCTGCAAAATTCTAAATTTTTAACATTTACTTCTTACTAGCTTGCATTTCTAATTTTTTGACAGGGTACAACTTTATCCAAAATGTATTACTCTGAGATAATTCTAAAATAATATTTTATTTTAAAATAACATGACTGAAGCATAATAAGTGATTATGACTGAAAAGATTCCACATAATTTTGCAACTCTATTGCTTAAAACTTTTCAGTTACCAGGTAACAGAGAAAAGGAAAGTACATATCAGAAAAAAAACCAGTAGAATAAATGGAAAATTTCTCATTTTTCCCCATTCTACTAAAAAATAATGCCACCCTATCCAAAACAGTGAGAGGTTATGAGATTAGTGAAAATCTTAAAACACTTTTCACTGTCTAGTAAATATATGCCCTCTTTTTCCTTCCACTTCCCAGGTTAACTTTATTGTTCAAATGTGTTGAACTTATTCTCATTTTTGATTCATTCAGTAATAAAGACATTCTAAAAATATTATTATTTTAAAGTATAAGTCCATGGAAGAAAAAAGATAAAAATCAATACATTGCTTTTTATTTTGGATATTTATTTTCTTTTTGCCAATGTTACTATATGTAAATAAATTTTACATTGAGTATTTATTATATGTAATATACTCAATGTAAAGAATGTAGAAATTTCATCAAAATCATTTAAGTGGAAAAAAAATAAGTACTTTCAAGTCGACTACCAAGACATAAACACTATAAATACTTGATGTAATTCTCTCAGGTATTTAACCTATGCCTATAAGTATATATATATATATATTTTATTTTTGTCTTTTTTTTATTTCAGCATATTATGGGGGTACAGATGTTTAGGTTACGTATGTTGCCCTTGCCTCCCCCCTCCCCCCCAAGTCCCAGTTTCAAGCGTGTCCATCCCTTGGATGGTGTGCATTGCACTCTTTGAGTATGCAAATACCCATCACCTCCCCCTCCCCCCTGCCCAACATCCAATAGATGTTATTCTTATATGTACACTTATGTGTTGATCAGTTAATACCAATTTGATGGTGAGTACATGTGGTGCTTGTTTTTCCATTCTTGGGATACTTCACTTACTAGAATGCGTTCCAACTCTATCCAGGAGTATACAAGAGGTGCTATATCACCATTGTTTCTTAAAGCTGAATAGTACCATGGTATACATATACCACATTTTATTAATCCACTCATGTATTGATGGACACTTGGGTTGTTTCCACATCTTTGCAATTGCGAATTGTGCTGCTATAAACATTCGGGTGCAGGTGTCTTTCTCATAGAGTATCATTTGGTCTTTTGGGTAGATGCCCAGTAATGGGATTGCTGGATCGAATGGTACTTCTACTTGTATCTCTTTAAGGTATCTCCATATTGCTTTCCCCAGAGGTTGCAGTAGTTTGCAGTCCCACCAGCAGTGTATGAATGTTCCTATCTCTCCACATCCACGCCAACATTTATTGTTTTGGGACTTTTTGATAAAGACCAGTCTTACTGGAGATAAGTGATATCTCATTGTGGTTTTGATTTGCATTTCTCTGAGGATTAGAGATGTTGAGCATTTTTTCACATGTTTTTGGGCCATTATTCTGTCTTCTTTTGAAAAGTTTCTGTTCATGTCCTTTGCCCACTTTTTGATAGGGTCGTTTGATTTTTTTCTTGTTGATTTTCCTGAGTTCTAACTAGATTCTAGTTATCAGCCCTTTATCAGATTTGTAGCATGCAAAAATTTTCTCCCATTCTGTAGGTTGTCTGTTTGCTCTTGTGACAGTTTCTTTGGCTGTGCAGAAGCTTTTTATTTTGATCAGGTCCCATTTATTTATTTTGGTTGTTGCTGTGATTGCCTTTGGGGTCTTCTTCATAAATTCTTTGCCTAGGCCAATGTCTAGAAGAGTATTTCCAACATCTTCCTCTAGAATTCGAATAGTTTCACTCCTTAGGTTTAAATCTGTTACCCAGTGTGAGTTGATTTTTGTGAGAGGCGAAAGGTGTGGATCCTGGTTCAGTCTTCTACATGTGGCTATCCAGTTTTCCCAGCACCATTTATTGAAAGAGGATTCTTTTCCCCCATGTATGTTTTTGTCTGCTTAGTCAAAGATTAGGTGGCTATATGAGGATAGTTTTATATCTGGGTTCTCGGTTCTGTTCCACTGGTCAATGGCTCTATTTTTGTGCCAGTACCAAGCTGTTTTGATTAATACAGCCTTATAATAAAGTTTGAAATCTGGTAAGTTGATACCTCCCATTTTGTTTTTATTGCCTAGAATTGTTTTTGCGATGCGGGGTCTTCTCTGGTTCCATACGAAGCGTAAAATTAATTGTTCTGCATCTGTGAAGAATGATGTTGGTATTTTAATAGGGATTGCATTGAATCTGTAGGTCACTTTGGGTAGTGTAGACATCTTAACCATGTTGATTCTGCCAACCCACGAGCATGGTATGGTTTTCCACCTGATATTTTTAATTAAATATAGTAATTGTACAATAGTTACTATTGAATTTTAATTAATATCAAAACAATTTTTATTAATATTCTAAATAGCATTTTCAATGCCTGTATAATATTATATTACACTGCAAAACATTTTCAAAAATTACTTAATTCCTCAAGGAGCTAGTAAAAGTGTGGGAGATAAGGGTTTTATGTTTTTTATGTCCTGGCTCTGCCCACTCCATGTTACACTAGGCAAGTTAATTACAATTTCCAATGGTTCAGAAATCACAATAGGGTTTTGTGAAGTTTTCATGAGATAGTGTATTTTGGAACAGTGTCTGGCATATTGTGACCATTTAATAAATAATAGCTCTTATCATTAAGAACCCACAGTTATAAATTAGCTGAGTAACATTAGTCAGAGTGTGCTAGTATAAAGACCTGAGTTGCATTAGTGCATGTTTATTAGAATTAAGTCCCACTTAACTTGATTCTAAGGTCTTAAGACTTGCTAGCAATGAGTTCTAATTCCATTACAATTAGATTTCTCTGTGGTTCCAGACTTGCAATTGTAAAGTTAATTGGTCTTCTGAGAGGTCTGAGTATTTGTATCTATCAATAAACTCTCAATTAAATAAGATATCTTTAAAACAAAACCCAAACTAAGCAAACAAAAAGTTTCTGTTCCTTCAGAAGCAAAACAGCCTAACAAAAATATATATAATCCTTACCTAAAAAGAGTTTAGCAAAGATTTGATGTCGTTCATTTGAAAAAAAGAAATACACTCCCTTATTGCCCCATGAACCAAGAAAGAATAAATTAGAAAGGAAATAAATTGCATGTAGCAAATATACAACATATAGTTAGGAATTCAGTTTATCTAATTACGAGAATGTTGTTGCAGGCACTGGCTTCATTTTTATTTATGTAACATAACTCAGTTGATATCCTCTTGATCTCACAAAATATAGTTTCCTTTTCTTATGACAATTAGATTGTAAATTAGTTTTTTTTTTGCCTATACGCAGTAATAAAATCAATGTCAAACAAAGTCTCTTTATTACTAAAATGGCTTCATGAAATAAAAATCTCTTGTTCATAAGGAGTAACATTTAAAATTTCACCTGACACATTAGAATAAGAAAATAGTTGTGTACCTTGGTAACTTTTTTCTTCACTAATATGAGTCTGATGACTCATCTCAGGAAAGTGGTATAGATGAACTAATAGCTTATTAAGGAAATCTGCAAGTCTTCTTAGAACAAAAACAATTAGATTATTTACATTTAGTCTAATTAAAATAGTATACTTTAACCATAAAACTTTTAAATAAAGATAGATTTTTTTATTAACACAAATGAACAAAATGAATTCCTCCTCTCAATTTATAGCACGAGTGAATGAAACAAACTTATTTTAAGGAGAAATTCAGGCCAATAATTAATTGGTACTTCACCACTATTTGAAAAGTCATTCAATTTATCCCTTGCTATTTTGTACTTAACTCAATTTGGAGTCTAGGGATATTATCAAAAACCAGGTCTTTTACAAATTACTGTTTCACTGTTATTTGTATTTCACATCATGATTTTTGTTCTGCATTTAATAAAGTATGCAAATAGTAATAACACATAATAGTGTATCAACAGTAATACTAAGTATGCGGTGATGCACATTTTTTAGTAATAAACTTTAAGAACATTTTTAGATTTACATAAAAACATAATGATAGTACAGATATTTACTGTATTACCATATACCCTGTTTCCCTTATTATTGACATTTTTCATGGTGTGGGAAATGGACTGTTTATGTTTCTCCAAAATTCACAAGTTGAAATCTTAACCCAGATATGATGTTAGGAGGTGGGGCCTTTGGGAGGTAATTAGGTCATATGGGCGAAGCCCTCATGAATGGAATTATAATAGTACCTTCGTTAAAAAAAACAAACAAAAAACAGTTTTCTCTTCCTCTTTTTATCATGTGAAGATACCAACAAAATACAAAGTCAGTCTGCAATCCATAGACAGCCCTCACCAGAACCCTACCATGTTGGTACCGTGATTTGGGACTTCCAGTCTCCAGAACTATGAGAAATAAGTATCTGTCATTTATAAGCTACCCAGTCTCCGGTACTTTGTTATAGCTGCCCCAAATGACAAAGACAGTATGGTACATTTGTCACAGTTAAGGAACTATTATTGATATACCATTGTTAACTAAAGTCCATACTTTATTCATACTTCCTCAGGTTTTCCTTAATGTTCTTTTTCTGTTCCTAGATCTCATTCATGATACTATAATACATTTAGTCATCATGTCTCCTTGGCTCTTCTTGCTTGTGATACACATTTATTTTTAAGACCTTAGGTTTTACAGGTAAGTTCCACACTAAAAATATGAAGATTTATGTTTTCCTTTCTTATGCAAACTAATTGAAATACATGAAGAAGGTAGTCATTAAATCCCCAAACTTATATACTGATACTACTAAAAAGGAAGAATGATTAATATGATAAAAGCCACTAGCTGTCTTGCCTTTGCAATCTCTCCTCCCACATAGTAAGAGCATATTCTGAGTTTTAGCTATGCACATAGCTACCTGGCAAGGGTCTGGATTTTCCACCCTCCTTGTAGACCTAAGAGAACGTGACTACGTTACACCAATGTGGTATGAAAGGAAGTAATGTGGCAGCAACTTTCAGGTCACCTCCTTCAAATCCATGCTTGGATTTCTTCTTTGTTTATGCATTATTGAGCTCACCGCACTCAATATGGATAAAGACACAAGTCTAGGAGATGAAAGAGCCACAGGATGGAAAGGATCTGGGTTTCTTAATAACCTCACAGAACAAAGCTTATCCGAACCTGCCCTATACAACTGATCTCTGAACCATTTTAAAGAAAGAAGTAAACTTCTATATTATTTAAACCCTTCTAATAGTGGGTCTCTATTGTTACAATTTATTATGTACCATAAAAATACAGTCCATAAAAATACATGGTTAGATATTCAAATATTGAATGCACATATTAAAAAGATAAATTTAAAAGTATTAGTATTAATTTAACTAATCATTATTAATTATAATTATTAGCATTAATTTAAAAGTATTAATCAGTATTAATGCCAAGAATAAAAGAGTTAATGTTAAATTATATTAATAGCACCCTTTCTGGAATGCTTAACTGAAGAGCATGGAAAATTAATTTTTATGTCGAACCTCATATACAAATTTCTATAAGTGACAAATTTTATAATTGAATTATTTATTGTTTTCCTCCTGTTATTAATCATAAATAAATAAAACACATTTATTTTGAAATGGAATCCAACACCACCTTGCTTGTTTGAATGAATTTGGAAGTGCCTACCTGTAAATCATTATTTGCCCCAAAGTAAAAGTCATTTTTAGAAAAAAAGATCTTAAAGCAGAAGACACTTTTAGAAGAAAAGACCTTCAACATTGGAAGCGTCTATTCAGCTTTCTGTAATAACAGTCTCCTGTTACTTCATTAAGTGTTTAATATCTTGCAATAGTCAGAAGCACTCAGCTTTGTAACAACAAAAATAAAAATGGATGGACATTTTTGTGCATAACTATTTGGCAGACTGTATTGAGACTGTGCTGCAGGTGAAGTCATTTTAAAATTCCTTGTTGGTGTGATCTTGGCACTGTCCCTGAGGCTAGTCAATTGGTTGTATAACCCAGGTGTCAGCTAGGACCTCCCTGCTCCTTAGAGAACTAGTTAAACTGAGCTGGAAAATCCAATTCTACAGTCTGTGTAAAGCCTTTCTGACGATCTGCTTGTTTCTGGGGACTTCATAAAATTGAGCCTAATTTGCTTCTATGGCTTCATTTTCCATCTGCCATGTCACCATAATGGGAATTTTATATCCTTTCCTAGTTTTTAAAGGAAATTCAACTACATTTTGTGAATTTTATCGTATTTTTAAAGGTGTCATGAGAGTTCAAAGAAATCCTGTAGTGGACTGAAGGTACTGATAGTAGCTCCATCTTCACTTTAACTCCGAGAACATACAGAGTAACTCAGCTTTCACTAGCTCTCATACCCAATTTTCCAAAAGCATCAAGATTCTCAAAAAAGAGAAGAATCCCATAGGTAACTATTCACCTTAGGAAGTAGCTAGAGCCAGATATAATACCCTAACCTCCACCTGTTTAAATATCATTTGAGGAAGCTGCAATGCTAAAGGTTTTGTTGGTCAGGACCAGTGACTTTAATGCAAAGATGAGCAAAAAAGATGTAACAGGCAAATGGAGTAGCTAAAGGAGTGTGAACAAGATATGTGGATAAAAAATAATGGCTTACATGCTATTATTATATTCAACATAAAATCTTTCAACTATTCTGGATTCAGTAACTAAAATCTATTAAATTTCTTTATGATAACCAGGTATGTTACTAATTTATTTGTTTACTCGATTCATCTTTATATAAATGTTATTTGATTGTCAAAATGTGCAACTACTAGGGATTTCACATGGTTCAACATAATAGGTAAGCAAAATCTTTCTTCTCTTCTCATTTATAAATTTATTCTTATAATTCTACTAATAGGTACACCACGAAGATGCAGTGCCCAAAATTTAGGGGAAAATTGGAGATGTATGCATCAAGAGAAGGTAAAATTCAAGACATAAAGTCAAAATAATTGGCTGTGCACAAAAAGACATGGTATAGGTAAAATACATGTAGTGATTCTGCTACTTAGGACATCATATAGCATAAATGCTCTGACATTAGTGTCATGGAAAAGCATGATGGGGTCAGGACATGCTACCACAAAATATGGCACCTGGACATTTGAAGAAACAGCAGAACCAGGAAGTTCTCTCTCTGACCTTCTCCAGCCCTTCTCCTTTGAAGCAGACCATAAAATAATTCTCTGACCTTCCTCTGAAGTAAGGTATAAGATCCTCATGCCAGAAGTATCTTCCATATACTGGGGAAAAGGGGATGCCTCTATTTCTGAAGACACAGGAACACAAAGAAGAATGTAAACAAACAAACTATACTTAAATCTCGCCTCCCCCCCCCCAGTTTATTACCATTTGATCATAATAGCCCTTTTGTCATTCAATAATCCTTCACAACTATCCAATTCTTCATCAAACTTAGCATAAAAATACACAGGTTTCCTTGTTTCTTTGGGTCTTCATTTCTGAAGATTCTTGTGTCACATAAAACTTATATTAAATAAATTTATTGTGCTTTTCTCTTGTTAATCTATCTTTTGTTACAGGTGCCTTGGCCATGAACCTAGTGATGGGTGAAGAAAAGAAATCTTTACTCCCCTACAAGGGAAATGCAGACTGTTCTTTATTTAATATAAAATCATAATTGTTCCTGTGGTGAATCTGCAGAATAACTAGCCTTCTACTGTAGTCAGTAGAACCTGTCCTAAGTCATAAACCATTAGCAGTATCCAGAATATTTTTAAACAGGCAAAGAGCTATCAGCCTCTATTTGTCAACAGAAACACCTCATCTTATGCCCTATAGGCCAAAGAACAACAAGGGTTCTTGAAATCATAGACCAGATACTGTAGCCTAGAGGTATTATTTCCTAGGATCCAAAGAAAGTAAAGTCCTCTCATTTCCTAGAGGGTGTGAAAAATATGTCCAATTGCATTCTAGCAGTGTCTCCATTTGAACCTTCATGTCCTGAGGTAAACAAAACAGCCTTTCACGCTATTCAGACTCAAGATTCAATCTGGAATAGCCATCAACACCTGACACCAAAAAGGACTTCCAGGGAAATAAAACAGCTAATTTCTAAGGGCTCTGTTAGGCAATAGAACTAAAAAAAGGAAAACATACAAGAACAAATAGGAAAGTAACAGAAGTATTCAAGAATCATACCATAAACGAGTTGCTCCATGGAGCTCAATTGTGATTTTTTTCCTTCTCATTCCGTAGGATGAGTATTCAGCTGAATTTAGGTCTAAGCAGGAACAGGAAATCACCTTGCAATAAATCTATGCTGAATGTCCCAAAGATGAAAAAATACCCTGTGGAGTCTCCTTTGGTTATGCAAATAGAGGCCTCGTAGAGTCCATTTTCCTGAGAGAAGTCTGAAATAAAAAAGTTTCATGTTTGCGCGCTGGCGGAGGAGGCTGCACCGGATGGGTCGGGCCAACGCCGAGGCGGCGGCACAATGACTGTCCTCCAGCCCAACCACCATGAGCACGAAGCAGGTCACTTGCAGGTGCACGGGGCCATGAGCACCAGGCCACGCCGGGCCGCTCTCCCAGTCCTGGGTGTTGGTGGTGCGCCCAAAACCTTCCGCCAGGGAAACAGAGGCTGGGGCGGAAGGTTACTCAGCTGTAGGCAATGGCGCTTTTCACGGAAGAGCTGTAGCGGCGGCTGAGCTGAGTCTCCGGCGGGTGCGTGGCGGGGTTGCCTGACCGAGGCCTGGGCTAGGGGCCACGCGGCGACTTTGAGGTACGCCCCCTGTGGACTGGGAGGAAGCGCGTTGCTAGCCAGGGTCTTGCAGTGTGCTGAGGGGTGGGGAAGAGGGCTCTTGGGCTCAGAGTTTAACTGAAAAAGGAAATTTGGAGTTGAGTAAAGAAACACCAAGAGGCCTTTACAAATGTGGATACCACAGAAGAGTAAGTTGTTAATCGACTGATTATAAGGGCCTCAAAGAAGCTGGGGCCCTCAAAGCTCCCTTCGCTTCCCAAGAGTTTGAAGCATCCACATGCAACCTAAAGTTGCAGAGACTTAGCAAATAATAATTGTTGTGTGGAAAATAAAGGCAGTTAGCATTTAAAAAAAAAAAAAAAGAAAAGGTGGCTTTGCCCAAAAGGAAATGGTTGAAAGGAGAAGAAGGGAAGATTATAACTTTCTGGAAAATAGGGAACAAGGGAACTAATATCCCACCCAGCTCCCATTTTCTGGGATTAGAAGTTAAAGAACAGTCAGCTAGACAAGTGTTGTCTAACCAAGACACACAGCACTGTGAAACCAGACCGAGATGTGGTATAGGGCTGACTGAGGGATGAAAATTGCAAATACAAAAAGCTTAAATGAAAAATGTCGGTTCTCTAGGTAGATAATGCTCAATCTGTGTCAGGTCTTTTTATCTTGTGTTATAACCTGTGAGGCAAATGTAAACTGAGAAAGCTAATCTCTAGTTGCTGCACCACTGGGGCTTAGCATTTTTGGTGCATCTTAAGTCCTTGCTCTCCAGGAAGACAAAACACGTTGAGATTCAGCTTCCCTTACAGTGGTTCTCAACTTTACTGTAAATTAAAATCATCTGAGGGGACTTTTAAACACCCAGTGCCCAGACTGCATTAGAATTTGAGGATATGGGACTCAGCAATCAGTATTTTTCAAAGTACTCAAGTGATTTCAATGTAAGAAAAGGTTAGAAACCATCATCTTACAACAGTCCCACTCAAAATTCAAAGTGCTTACTAACCACCAGAGGATCTTGTGAAATTGCAGATTCTGATTCAGTAGGTTAAGGGTGAGGCCTAAGATTCTGCATTGCTGACTGGTTCTTAAATGATACTTTAGTAGGAATGCAGTATAGGACCTACTGTGAAGCTACACCTCTTTAACATCTGTGGGAAGACATGATTCAGTGGACTTAGACTCTGATGATCTATTTCCAAACCAACCTTCAGGTGACAGTATTTGTAATTGACTTATCAAAGGATTTCAAACCTTTGAATATCAACTTACTATGGTATGGTGAGATCCCCTTTCGATGCACATAGTGAATCACCTAACAATGTCTTATGGTTGCTTGAGGACCGCTCCCCCTGTGTTCAATGAGCATCTAAGATCTCTCTCATGTCCTGCCACTGGCACTTCTCCTGCCTCTCTTAGAATGATATAATCAGAAACAGAAAATTCAAGCTTTTTGGGAGACCTTTTCATGAAATTGCAAAAAATGTTTCATATCTAGTTGACACCAGGGCCATACTATCTACCCGAAACCCTGACATTGGTCCATATTTCTTCCTCCTTTGGATATCGAGATATATATATATATATACACACACATATATATAAATCCAGCAGTAGTCATTTCAAATACCACCCTGGCAATGCCTTTTTCTTAGCTACTTGCTGTCTCTTTGTGAAATAGTCAACACTCTCACTACTCACGTTTTCCTGCTTTGTTACTCTATTCCAGTGAACTAGTGAATCAACTGATGCAAGATCTGCTTTGTAAAAAGGATGACACCATTAAATGTACCAGAACTTCCTCTTTCTAGAACTCTCAGAAGAGGATCACTGGCTAGTAATTTAATGATGGCTCAGATTAATTAACCACTACTTGCTGCTTTCCCTATCAACATCCTAGACCTTAAATTTGCTTCCTATTGCTCTGGGCCAAATGTGTTTCAAATGTGGGACAAATACTGAAGGCTGAACTAATCAATTTGTTTATGCCCTTACTGTAATCATCCCAAAACCCAAGAAAAATGAGGCTCTTAAAAGACTGTGGACCATCATATCCACGTATCTCCAGAACAGATTCATTATCTTTTACTGACTAATACTCCTGTTCTACCAATCAAAAAGACAAATTGTCACTGTTACCACTTTTTGCAAGATTTAAGGCCCATTGAAAAGATTGCTCTTCCTCATTTCCCTGTGTTTCTTAACTCTACTATCACCCTATGTTTAATAGCAATATTAGCTGTTTACTTTACGGTGGTAGATCTGTATGCCCTATACTCTCTTGCCTACAGTTTTCAGCATCTATTTTTATTCATTTGGGAAAATTAGTTGAACAGTTGTGACTCTCAGGTTTTACAGAAATGCTCATAATGTTTTGATTTTTTCGTAACTTCAGTGGCATTCCATTTCTTCAGGACTCCAATTTTATATAATATGTGGAAGATCTTCCATTATACTTTCCAGATTAAGAATCTTGCAGACTTGATTCTCTATATTTGCTGATGGCATTAACATACAAAGGATGCAGAATCTCTAAAGATAAACTTCAATTTTGTCAGCCCCAAGTGCGTTTTCCAGGCTATGGCATCACTTAAAAAGTAAAATCTCTTTCTCTTCAAGGATTGGAGAATATTCAAGACTTTCCCCAGCCAATTACCAAAGCACAACTTACTGCATGTCTTGGTCTCATAGGACAATGTAGATACTGGATTCCTAACTTCTCCAAACTGGGAGACCCTTTTTATGATCTGACTAAAGCTTTCATACCTTATCCTTGACAGATGCAGTAGGATTGTCTTCTGAAGCTTACATCTGTCCCCTCCAAACCTCACCCCTACCTCATAGGCTCTCTTACTATCACCCATTTTTGTATAGGACATGATTTGGGGATTCTAACTCCACAGTAGACATTACAGATCCAAAGCTTATGGATCTTAGTCTCTCACTTGATCTTGTAATAAAAGCCTGTTTGTTTGCTAGTAGTGGAAACAGACATAGCAATAGCAGAGTTAACCAAGACTTATGTGTACTTAATTCTTAGGCTCACTACCATGATCTCTCATGTAGTTTAAACTTGTTTTAGAATGAAAACATCTACCACTTTTATGCTTCTAAAATGACCTGCTATGAAATACTTCTTTCACTCACACATATTTCTATACATTTATTTTATACACTAAACTGCTATTTCACTTCCTTTTCCAAAGGAGGGGAAATCTCATGACTGCCATATACTTATTCAGGAATTTTCCTTGTCTTAACTCTCCCTTCCTTTAAACCTTGTGTTCTCTATAGACTCTTAAATGCTAATGGATAGCCATCCACTTAACATATAATTTAAATTTAATTACAAAGGCAAAATTCATGGAAGCTATGATAGCATTCATCAATAAAGAGTCCAAAGCTGCAACCAACACTTTCAGGAATTTTGAAGGGTACCCTACTTGCAAGCTACCAAATTAGCCTGCCACACTTTCTTGGATGGTAGCAGAAAACAGAACTCTCAAGTCAGGAATAAAGGACAGTTTATTACTCACATCAGCAGCCATAGTCTGCATATCAGCATATTTGTGTTAATTCCACTTGCCCAAAGTCCCATGGGATTAAGACACATGGGATCAGATAAGCACTTGCACATTATAGGAGAGGAGCCTTCAATTTAGGGAATCTTAATTTTTTATAAATGGACAGCAAGCATGCTTGAAAAGGAGAGAATCTCTCTTCTTACTTCTGTTATTTTCTATGTAAACATCCTTGACAAAGTAGCCTGGAACAAATGCATTAAATGCCTCACTTTTAAGATGTGCAGAGATGCAAAAAAAAAAAAAAAAAAAAAACACAGAAAAAAACAAACAACTTCATACGAATTGTCTGTTAACAAATATTAGAGATATAAATTTAGAAAACTAAACAAACTAGGATGGGGGTCACATAATGAGATTCAGTTTCCCCAATGACCAAGAAGAACTGTGAAAGACAATGAAAGGCTGAGAATTTTCCATGGTGTTTTTCGTGGATCCTTGTCATTGCA
Organism: Indri indri; assembly: GCA_004363605.1. NCBI lineage: Eukaryota > Metazoa > Chordata > Mammalia > Primates > Indriidae > Indri > Indri indri. Next base: position 46,176 of record RJWJ010004706.1, on the reverse strand, counting down.
ACTCTTCCTCTCAAACCCTCTTGTGCATGACTTTGGCTCCTGAATTTCCTCTCACTGCTCTCGTAAAATCCAAATTAACTTTTAACAAAGGCTTCAAATCTCAGTCAATTCTACCCTCTTTGAGAATAATTCTTACTCAGCTTATTCCAGAATGAGCCGTATTTTGGCGGCCCCTCTTTTGCTAAAGCCCCATCGAATATTTCACTGCCTTTTTAAAGTTAGGATAGTCTTTTGGAATATTGTCATACCTGATATTTTTAAAGAAAGACTTATGTATGCTAACAGTGCTCTAGTTGATTTTCTTGCATACCAATTTTATTTATTCAATAAATATTCATTAATTTTATAGATAATTACTAATACATGCCCAACTTGGTTCCACACACTGAAAATACAAAAATGAATAAAACAATGATTTTTCTATACCTAAAGTTCATATACTAGTTGAGAAGATAGACAATATTCAAATAAAGGTATAGTGCTATCTAATATGCAGTAAATGGGAGGTGCACCCCAGCTGTACATCGGAATTACCTCGTTAGCTAAAAAACATTCCATCTTTTCAGTCACGTTTTATAATTTATTAATTAGGCAAATCTGAGGTTAACCCTGGAAAATTATGTCATTTTTTTCAGCTTCTCAGGGGATTCTGAAGATGACTGTTGAGAACCTTTGAAAAAAGTGTTATGAAGCAAACCAAGCAATATAAAGGAGGTAAATATTGGAGTGGATGTGGATGAAGGAAAAAGCATTGGTTTAAGTAAGTGGTCAAGGGAAGTCTGAAATTTGAGGAGAATTTGAAAGGCTGTGAAGAAATCAGTCATGTTTATATTTGGGGAGGAACAGTCAAGGCCTACAGAATAACTAATGCAAAGGCTGTAACACAAAGGTCGTTAGGAACATTTGAGAAAGAACAAGGAGGGCACACAAGAACATGTGGCTGGATTTGACTGAGAGTGGTAGAAAATAAGTAAGTCACATGAAATACTGTTGCTTAGTAGTTCAGAGCATAGCTTCTGGAGACAGACTAGCAGGGGCAAAGCTTGGATTTGTCATTTTCTAGCAACATAATGCTAGGCAAATTATTTAATCTTCTGATTCAATGTCCTCATAGGTTAGGTGAACATAATAAAACTAACAAGCCCTTTGAGCTCTTGTGAGAATTAAATCAGTTAATTCACATCTAGAACTTTAAGGTTTTCTTTATATATGTTCTCAATGAGCATTATCTATTGTTAATATCTAAGAGCCAGATTTTGAAGGGCCTTCTAGAAGCTGATAAAAAATACATTTTCATGGGACCACTTTTAAGAGCAAACATAAATCTGATAACATGAAAATTTTTTTGATAGGTTTATAGTATCAAGCTTTAAAAACCTTAAAGTTAAGAAAAACAATAGTGGTATATCCATTTAAAAAAATAATAATAATTTTCAACTTGATTTCATTTTATTGGTCAATTTTATAATTAGTAGGTAGGTAGGTACAAAAAACTCAGAAGTTAAAGTCATCAAACGGATCATTTTCCAGATAGCCAACTTCAATAAAATCAAATAAAAAGTTACATATAATGTACTAATATATAATATTGCATATGAATATGTACAAGTACATATATGTTTATAATTACATAAATACATATATGCACACATACTAAGCCATACCGAGGCACTCCTAAGAGGGGAAAATGAAAAAATAATATTAGCCTTTTCATACATATACTGTACTCATTGATAGCCCCGTCTGTATTGTTCACATTAGTCAAATTTAAAAATAGACTTATTCTTGGTGGAGAAAGAGGAAAAATTATTACAAAGAAACTTTAACTGACTTCTAAATAAAAATTTTATATGGATCAGCCTGAATGAATTCAGCTCTGTAAAGATAATTCATCAAGGACAGTTATGGCAAAGTTAATTCACAACACAATCATCTTCTTTCTTGACTTCTTTTTAATCACCCAAAGTCCATACCGTAAATTACAGTTTACTCTTAATAGTTGTACATTCTATAAGTTTTGACAAATGTATTAGGACATGTATGCACCATTATGGTATCATACCAGAATAGTGTTACTGCCTGACAGATCCTGGGTGCTCCACCTATTCATCCCTCTCTCCCCTCTAACCACACAAAGACTGAACATTTTACTGTCTCTATACTTTTGCCTTTTCTAGAATATCATATAGTTTGAATCATGCAGTATATGGATTTTACAGAATGGCTTTCTTCACTTAGTAACATGCATTTAAATTTCCTCCATGTTTTCTCATGACTTGATAACTCATTTCTTTTTAATGCCAGATAATACTCCATTTTTTAGATGTATCACAGTTTATTTGTCCTGTCACCTACTGAATGACATATTGGTTGCTTCCTAGTTTTGGCAATTATAAATAAAGCTTTTATAAACATTCATGTGCAGGTTTTTGTGTGGACATAGATGTTCAACTAATTTGGATAAGTTCCAGGGAGTGCAATTATTTGATCATATGGCTCACTAACTTTTAACCTTTATTTGTTTGCAAAACACCCCAAAGGGGCTCTATTATATTACATAATCATAAAACTGATTTATTACAGTTGCAAGTTTGGAAAAATTGAGGGAAAAAAGCACTACATCCCTTGCTGGCTATAAGTGAAGAAGTGAAGTGCCATCAGAAGATACTTCATTTTGCTTTTGTAAAAAAGTAATGTCTACCATTGCCTAATGCAAGAAAGTAGTAGCATTTTCAATTTTAAAAGAAAAAAAATCACGTGCTGTCTACTGATTAATATAGCAAAGCACTAAGGCAGGTTTCTGAAAATGGCTTTCTTATAACTTCTTAGAAGTCTGAAGAATAAGTAACCACAATTCCATACTTATAAATTTCTACCCCAATTAGAAAGATAAAGAAAATGAAATGTCTTTTTAATTTAATTCATAGTAGAAAAGAATCTAAAAATAAACAGGAGCAAAAACAAAAATGCGAATCATTGTAGTTTTAAATAAAGGTTGGTAAGAAATCTATATATGTGAAAAAATACCCATGCAAATAATTTCCTAGTTACACTAAAGTAAGCAGCTCACTGAATTCTACTGATAAGTATTATTCTGGTACACTCTAGCCATCTTCATTTTACTCTATGAAATTAGGTTAAGACTGTAACCATTTACCTTTCAGAGTACATCCAGGAGTGTTAATGCTATCTGGGGAAAAACTAGAAGATACTTTACATATCATAATAAATCTTTGCTGATTTTGTTGTTTCCTTGGTTGTTTGGTTTTAAGCCGTATGTTAATAAATAAAACATAAAAACATTTGTTGGGAAAACAGTAAGCTGTAAAATCCTCAGCCACTTTTAGGAGAGAGTTTTGCATATGAGAAAAGCATAGGCTTAGAAGTTAGATCTGAATTTGATTGATGCTTGATCATTACTGGCTCTGTGACCTCGAAAAAGTAACTTAAGCTACAGGAGTTTAAGTTTATTCATCAATAACAGTTGTTAGAAAGATTAAATGAAGTGACGTACAGAAAAGCTGGATCTGGTCAAGGTCACTGTTGTTGTCAAGGTCACTGATTATGTCCATGTTGCTAAATCCAATGGTAAGTTTTAGTCCTCATCTTATTTGAAGTATCAGTGACTTCTGACATGCTGCTGCTTCTGAGAAACCTTTTCTTTATTGGATTCCAAGCCCTCATACTCTTCTTGTTTTCTTCCTACCTAGCAGGCCACTACTTCCCAGCCTTCTTTTCTGATGTTATATCTTCCTGATAAAGAATTTCCCAGGGTTTACTCTTTACTCCTCTTTCATTCTTTATCTGCAGTCACAGCTCATTCATCTCTGACTTTTAAAGCTATCTCTGTTCCGATGAACCCCAATTTTATATCTCTATCCCTGACCTCTTTCTTAATCTCTAGGTGCATGTATCCCACTGCTTTTTAGCAATGTCCACTTTGATGTCTAATAAGTATGTAGTAGATAGCTAAAAATCAATATTGTCAAAACATGAATTATGGATCTTTTTTTGCCAGATATGTTCCACCTTCTGCCTTATCTCTTTCAGTTTTTGGCAACTTCAGTATTGCAGTTCAAACCAAAACCTTAGAGCCTTTTTTTCCTCACATATCGTATCTAACCATGAAGAAATCCTGATAGAACCTATCGGCTCTATCTTCAGAATTACCTGGAATCTTACCACTTTTTAGTACCTCTAGTGCTGAGCTCGATCCAACCACCATCATTGCTCATTTGAATTTCAAAATTAACCTCCTAATATGTTCCCCGGCTTCTTTTCTGGTCTTCGAATTAGTATTTAATCAACACAGCAATTAAAATAAGACTTTAAAAATTTGGTGTAAGATCACTGTACTCCTCTGCTATATATCCTGCAATAGAAACCCATTTCCTTCAAAATAAAAAAAAAAATACTTTTAATGGCTCATAAGTCCTCACAGAATATTTTCTCCCATTTTTTTCTTCTACTGTTCTCCCTGACATTTTTACTGCTCCAGCTGTAGGGCCTCCTTGCTGTTTATCTGAAACACCAATTCATCTTCCAACCTCAGAGCCTTTGAACTGACTTGTCCCTCTTGCTAGAAGTTCTTTCTTCAGTTACCTGCACCCCTAACTCTCTCTCTGCTTATTCAAGTCTTGGCTTACGTGTTACTTTCTCAGTGAGGCAGGACCTTCATCCACTCCAGATCATACCCAGCCTACTTTACGGCTTTCTTTTCACAGCACTTACCTCATAGTATTTAATTTACTCATTATTATAAGTTGCAAAGTCAGCCTTTTAAAGGAAGAGTACTGTACTAATGGTATCTGTCATAGTTGTAGAAAGGAGATACCTGTTGTCTCTGGTTCAGTATATTGTGCCTACTTCACTTTTATCATTATGAGGCTTGTACCTTATAATGTTCTACTCCTTAGTTAAGATTAATGGAATTTTCTAAATATAATTTGATTCTCTGTTTTTTCTTATCCTTTGTTTTCTGATTAGTAATTTATTTAATTTGGAGGTAGCATTAAGTAGGTTATCATTTGATATTTATATTTTGTGAGACCTTGAAAACTGTTGTCTGTGATTTAACCTCAACAGTCTACATGAGCTTTCCATGATAAGCCTAGTGATTGAGTGTTTCTGCCTATACTCAGATTTATTTTTAGAATAATCACCTTTAGAATGTAATTCTTGCGGACAAGGCTACGGATAGGATTTGTAAACCTCTCAGGTATGATACTTGAAACAAACTTTCACAATCTTAAGTAATATGGATTTGACATGTTTATTTAGCCCCTTTGGAAAGCTTAATAGGGAAAATGAGCTTCTACACATCATTATTTAAGGAACAAGATCTCAGTGTTAGGCAGCAATTATTTATGTGGTCATTCCTATATAAGTGTCGTCAGGAAATTTGGCTTTTTGTTATTTTGGATTTAACACATTAAGAGAAACACAATTATTTTGAAAAGACAATTAACATGTTAATCAAACTGAGTTTCATCTTCTATAGCCTGCTAATTTACTTTATAATTTTATACGTTACTTCCTTCTTTGGACCATATGCTAAGTTCAAAGCATGAAAGTCCCAGCCCACATATAGGGGGGAATCCTCATCCCAGCCCTACTTGCTAAGCACAATAAAAATGAAGCTAGTCTCCTTTCCGTGATGTCTCAAGCTATTTTCAGACTGCTTCGGAGCCTGCCCTGCTCTCCCTAGAAAGCTTTATCATGTGAGTAGTAAACATTTTTCATATCTTATTAGTCAATGTGTGTGGGACATCTTGAATCTGAATCAAATTTTGTGTGGACAGAGGGGGGAATCCATCCCTTCTTCTCAGTGTGACCAAAATGAAAGCAAAATACAAAATTGTGAAGTACAAGAAGACTGGTCTTAACAAATTTTGTATCTGGGCTTTTAAGGTGGTAACAACTACAGAACAAACCAAAAATGAATAACAAAAATATGAGCATAATTTAAATATGTTAGAACACATATGTATTCGTGTAAATGTAATAAATGAGCATCATTTTACTGTGGTAAAGGATCACCAGGCTGTAATGTTTTAAAAACCTAAGCCTTCCACTGAATAGCTCTATGACTTTCAGCAAGATACTACATTTTCTGGCAACTGTTTTTTTCTTTTAAACAAGGGATTGGATTAACACTGAGTTTCTTTTCAGTTTTATGATTTAAAGATAAGCTTCTTTTATTTTCAAGGAGAATACATTAAAACAAAACAAAACAAAACCTCCTGCAGTATTGACAGTGAAAATACTCCTAGCCATGGATGTTGAGAAACAATGAACTTCTAAAGAATGAAGGTGGTATTTCCTTTAAAAAGGAGAAAGAATTTTGTAAAACATAATCTATCTAGCATACAAAATAATTAGCTTAATATGTCACTGAACCAGACTGAGTTGAGTTTATGAGAAATCAGAAAGCACTAAAGGAAATAAGTGAAATAAATAAGTTCTGAGTAAGCTTTCAGACAAAATTTTAAGAGAAATTTAATTTATAACAAAGGGCTTCAGTTAATCCTATGAGCCCAATTTCCCAAAAAACTTTAGCAAAGTTAACAAATATTTTGATCAAAAGGCAAAACATTGGAAGAAAAATATAAAGCTTCAAACAAAATTATAACTATTCAATTAGTGACATCTCTTCTCTTTAAAGAAGACTTATGCAAGCTAAAGAAATACATGTTTAATAAGATAATTGGAAAAGATCCTAGAGACTGACTCTCCCTCATGCAGTTCTGCAAAGCCCCCTCAGATCTGCAGAAAAATGTCAGCAAGATTGTGAAAATAAAGATAGTTATCAAGAAGTACTAACTGTATTTGTAAGAAATTTTACATGACTTTGGCTTATTTAACCCTAACGGTTGCTACATGTCATTCTCCAAAGTCTTTAAAAACTGTGAAAAATAACAAATAAAACTTATTGTCAAATAATATACTCTCATGCTCAAATACATTTTTAAAGGTAATTTTACAATTACAGTCATGCACCACATAATGGTATTTCGGGGTCAACAGTAGACTGCATATATAGCACTAGTCCCATAAGATTATAATACCGTATTTTTACTGTACTTTTTCTATGTTTAGATACACAAATACAAACCATTGTGTTACAATTGACTACACTATTCAGTACAGTAACATGCTATACAGAATTCAATATTATTCAAAAATAAATAAATGGTATCGGATCGAATTAAAAAGCTTCTGCATTGCCAAGGAAACTATCATTAGAGCGAATAGACAGCCCAGAATGGGAGAAAATATTTGCTCTCTACATTTGAATATTTTTTATGTCTGCTTTTCTCTTCTCTTGGGACTCCAATGACATTAGAAACAAATTACAAATATAGGGGCTCAACTAATACTATTGTCAAAACACAGGTGTTTATTAAGTGTTCTTGTGGTTATAACTGTTTTTCTAATGCTCAAATATGATGTCTATGAACAACCGAATGACATTAGAACTGCTTGCAGAAAGATGCCAGAGGAAAAACAGAAATCACACAAATAAACAATTAAAAAAACAAAACAAATTAGAGTCAACTTGTTATGAATAGCAGGGATTATAGACATTTTCCCCCTAAAGAAGTGACTGTTTAATACTTTCTTAAGAATCCTAAAAAGTAACTCAGAAGGTTTCTATCTTCCACAGTGATTTTTGCTGACCCCCAGCTTTGGCCAAAGTAGAAAACATTTTATGTTGTCAGTATTTTCTGATACTAATTTAAATCATTTCAAATAGCAATGCAGCATATCATTATCATTTACTTGGAAAGTTTAGCAGTTATTCCAGTACAACAAAATGCTTTTATATTTTAAGTTAGAATCTAAAAATACAATAACTAATGAAATAAGCACACCTCAACTGTTAATTCAGTAGATTTTTTTTGGGTAAGCTGTTCAACATTTAAGGAAAAACTAGATGGAATTGTAAATTGCACAAAAGGGAATGCCTTTGAGCAAAGGTCAGCTCATTAAAAGAGCTGATCTTACCTTAGAGGAGGAACTTGTTCTTCATGTGAAAAAGTTGTTTTGTGTTTTTTTTTTAATATTTCCTAATATTTTTTCAAGGTATGTCTTTTGTGGACATCAAGTCTAGTTACATCACCATCACATAGGGAAGCAATTTTCGAGAAAGCCGTGTTCTGACCCTTTATTGGATTCAGAGGTTTGATTCTTTGCACATAAACCTAAAACTTCATGCTAAACACCTTATGTGGCAGAATGTATTTGTTGGCACTGTGAGAATGAAATCATCCTTTGAAAACACTCACTGTGACTGCAGCCCAAAGTAAGGAATGTGAAAAGAAATCACACAAAGCAATTATTATCTTTGTCTACCTTTGTCTCAGAGCTTACTGACTGACTCATTCATTCCCCATTCCACCTGCTTCCATCCCACTAAGGGTTTTATTATTTTATTATATAAATGAGGAGATCAAAAACTACTGAGTCTACCAATGACCCAGTGTCATCACTAGGAAAGGATAACATCAATAGTTTAGATAGGCTTAAAAATAAATAAAAATATAATTGTTAACTTTATCAAATATAGAGTATATCTTCTCATACTAAAATTATCAACACATGTGGATTCAGCTATAGATCTAAATAGATAAAGAAATAGATGGGTAGCAACATAGATGTGTATATGTGTACATTTAAGTTAAATATATTTTAAAAATTCTCATTCACTGATATTTCAAATGGCAGTATACTTGTAAAGACATAATTTTGTATGTGCATAGATTGTGTGTGTGTGTATAGTTTTGTGTGGTTACTAAAGTCTATATATTTATAGATACTTACTTTCATAAGTATATGTGTCCCTCTGTAAATATACCACTAAAAGGACAGATAATTTAATATAATTAATATAAGTGTTTTTAGACATTTTTCTCAGTTTGCCCACTGAATAGGACTCAGGTGTGGCATACTCAAGTATCTTACTTTATCAGCCTCTGAGATGGATGTTGCCTTCTTTGGGGTTGTTGTCATGCCACATCTTCTGCAAATAGGAGAGCAGGATAAGAAGTGTGACAGTTGGAGTGAAGAAGGTATAAATGAGAAGGAAGAAATGCAAAGAAAGGATTAAAATGCAGGGTATATGTATAGTTGATAGGAGAGAAAAAGAATGAATTGAAGAGATGTTACCAGAGAAGAAGTTCTACTTTCATAATCTGTCTCTACTTTATAAATATAAAGAAACATATATCTTTGCTAAGGGGAAATTAAACTGGTGTATGTTTTGGAAGCAGATGACATCCTTCGTTTCTTGGTAGTTATTTATATCAGTAAACATTATAGTATTAGTTTACTGACATGTATATTGTCAGGGTAACACAATTCCAGAAAATGATGTGATAGCTTAGCCAAGATATCACCAATTTCCTAAATAGGAACAGAAAATACAGTTTTCCTACTCTATAACATGAATCAATGAAGTAGATCCCTGAGGTTTATAAGAAATCACTGTTTTTGAAAAAATAACCCAGTTAAGGACTTAGTCTTGCAAACTATTGACTTTAAATTATCGTTACACAGCAAAATGGAAAGAGAGTATACAGATATACTGACCAAAGGTAAAATAGAAATATAAAGTAGCTACAGACCATAAAACTATAAGCAGGAATATCTTTTCCATTTCCCTTAGTAAACCAAATAAAATATCTTACTCAGCTTTTCTCTGCATAGTCAGTTTATACAGTAAGGTTTCATTTAAAAAGGTAATTTCTTTTTTAGCTCTCTATGGTAGACATTACTAACCATTATCCGTTGTACCTTTTGTACTTATTAATGTAACCCTGGTCTTGTTCATGGCAGCAATCCACTTGGTTAACAGCACTGACAACCTAGACTTAACAACTAACTGGTTTAGCCAGAAGACTCATAATTGGGCAATGAGTTCTAAGCATAAGTCCCTATGAATGCTGCTGTTTTTGACTGAAAGAGATAGGCTCAACTGGCATTAAGATTTTTTTCATTTTTGATCTCTCATTTCTTCTTATCTAGAATTCATATGTGGTACTCTGTGGTACAGAAGTATGTTTTGAATCTGAAGAAGAAAGTCACATACTAACGCTGGTAAAGCCAAAGAGAGAATGAGTCCGGGTTCTCAATGGGAGCCTATGTATACTTAGGTGTCTTGTTACTGGATAAAAAAAATTACATAATATTTCCTGATTTGGCCCTTGTCCTCAGATTTCTGTTATAGAACTCTGTCACACAATGGTAATCTGTAATGAGACTTGTAATAGAATAAGACTTGTATTAAGGTACTGAGAGTTTTGCAACAATCAACAGGTTATATAATAAAGTTTAAACTATACTATAATTTCTGTATATTTTATATTAAGTGAAAGTGTTACAACTGTTATTAAGATAAAGACATTTTGTCTAAATTTTATATTGTATTTATGACAGAAGATGTATATTCTAAGCAACTTATTACTGTCTCAAAAAACTACAAATAACCAGTTATCCCAAAGGAGCACATTTTTTATGTGTGTGTGTGTGCATTTGTGTGTGTGTGTATATATTTGTTGCTACTGACTTATTATAATTATAAAATGATATGGGCAGAATTTTAAAAGAAATTTAGAGTCACTCTTCCTAGAGGAAAAAAAAATCCAGAATGATAAACAAAGAAATAACCTCTTTTAAAAAGCTTATCTTAAAAATTCTCCATTTTAAATTATTGTGAAACAAGAGCTTACATTTAAATAATTATGGCCATAAAGCAAATAATATTATAGGAATCATGCACTTAGAATAAGTTCCTGTTTTTACAGAATCAGCTATGTAAAATTATTTTTCTGTACAAAAAATTCAAATAGTAATTCTAATTATATAATATTTAGAATTCAACACAGTTGTATTCCATGAAAAATCTGAATCAAGTAAGTTTTTATCCATTTTAAATATCAATGTTCCAATTATCATGTTAATTTATTCTAATAAAATATGAAATAGTTTAAAATTATGACATTTTTCTCAATCATAAAGCCTACATTTAAAATATATTTGAAAATCATTCTACCAGAGAATCTACAAATAAACTGAATTTCTCTTATGGAATTATTGGTATATTTCTGTCTTAGAAATTAAACAAGTTAAGACATGATTTGAAATTTTCAATTTTTATTCATAGCCCAAGTCCTTAGACTCTATAGGATGTTATTTTTTTTCCTGTGACTTGTTGATGCCTAAAATAGTTTTCATGATGATTTCAAAAAATTCCTAAGTGTTAATACATGAAAAATTTCTGAATCATTATTTAATTAAATCTGCATTTCAACAACATATATGTTTTGAAGTAAATGCAACTGTTTAAAATATTTATTCCATTTATCCTTTGTGTAATTACTTCTGAAATTAATCTATTCTCAAATATCAGTATAAAAATAATAGGAACTTTCTGCTTTTAGTCATTAGAGAAAAGCCAGTACCAGACTATCCTTTCTGCATGTTAATGATAAAACAGGAAAATTAAATGAAATGAAGATTTCCTATGCTAAACTAGAGGTAGACACATCACAGACTGTGAACACTCAGGGAAGAGAAACACATGGGATAAGCCACACAATAATTCTAACTTTCTACTTGGCAGTACTTTCCAGACTGGGCACAGGGAGAGGATCCTCCAATAGAGAATAGAAGTGGCTAGGCAAGGTGAGGAGATGGGGATTCAGTTTCATGCTGCTCTTAAAGGGGTTGAAATTTGAGGGTGCAACAGAAAAGGAAGTTGTGCAAGGAACGGGTTTGAAAATATGCATAGTTAAGACAGACTGGGAGAAAATATTATGAACACATACCTGACAAAAGGTTTTGCAAAAATTTTGAATTTTGGAATTCTGAAATTCAAATGGGTTTTCAAAAAATTCAACCCATTCAAATCAATAATAAAAAAATGACCAGATTAAAAATGGGCGGGGCATGATCAGACATCACAAAGGAAGATATGCTAATGGTCAATTATCACCTGAAAAACTGGTGACATTTTTAGTCATCAGGGAATTGCAAATTTAAACCAAAATCTAATTCAACTACAAAGCCATTAGAATTATATCATGGAAAAGAGTGAAAAAATCAATTTGCTGGAAAGGATATGTAACAACTTGAACTGTCATACACTCCTGATGGGAATGTGAAATGGTACAACCACTTTGCGAATCTGTCTGGCAATTTTTCATAAATTTAAAAATGTACCTACCCATCACATAACAATTTGAGAGAAATGAATAAAAACTTACAGCCACCTAAAATGTATTCATGAATGCTCATAACAGCAATATTTCTAATCATATCAACCTGGAAACAATTTGAATGTTGATCCTCATGAGAATGTATAAACAGAATGCAACATATTGCTACATTGGAAATTCACAGTTATATAAAAGAATGATACATGCAACAAGATGCATGAACCTCAAAAACATGCTGATTGAAAAAATTCAGATACAAATGACTATATAGTGTATTTTTCCATTTAAATGTCATTCTATTAATCATGCAGACAAAACAAATATAACATGAAAGAAATCACAGCAGTTGTTGACTGGCAAGAAGAGAGTATTGACATGACAATGTTCTATATTTTGGTAGTTCTATATCTTGCTAGTTGCATAGTTGCAACAAGGTCTGTAACTGTAAACGACTGTATAAAAGAGTAGATCATAAAAAGGTTACTTATTTTTTACATGCTAAATATATTTTTGAAATGTCAGGATGATGAGTGTGGCTTCTTTTAAACACATTTGTAATCACTAAACATAGCTACTGACAAATGAGTCAATAGCTAAAATGAAAAACAATTGTAGTTAGGAACAGAAGTTTTAACTAATATTGTTATACTTTATTACCTAATAATGTCTAAGTTTATAAAAAGCTAAGGCCATTGGTATTGCATCATTCTATATTAAGCAAATATTTTTGCTTATTTATCTATATTCTAGAGCTCTAAATAAAACTAAACAGCTCATTTCTCATTTTAAAAGTAATTTGGATTTCTGTTCTGCTAATGTAATAAAATCGGATGATAGATTCATCTTAGAAGATAGATTACCTATGGCAAATATGTGTCTTCCACCTACTTTAGTACCCAACTGGAGATGATTTTGTCACCTAGGGAGCATTTTGCACTATCTGGAGGCATTGTTGTTTGTCCCACTATGGGGAGGATATTTTGCTACAGGGATCAAGTGGGCAGAGGCCAGGGATACTGCTAAATGTCTCATAATATACAAGACAATATGCACAAAAAAAATTATTTGGCCCAAATTATCAATAGTGCCAAGGTTGAGAAACCCTAACCTACTGATACTATGTTTTAGGTCAGTGGGTCTTAATTATTCACACAACTCCTCAAAAGATACACACAAACACACACACACATTTGCTCAAATATTTAACAATGATAAGACATCAAATCACACTAAGATAATTAATATCTAATATCTTTTAAAAATATATATTAAAATGAATGCCATTCGATATCAAGAGAATAAGGATTTAGAAGACATTGTCAGCATTTCAAAATGGGAAAATTTGCAGGTGATTCTCTCTAACGTTTGCTTGAGAAAATGAGAACTATATTTATTGGTGGTGTAAAACCCCCAAATTGGTAATAGCAGTTGATTATGCAACAGACGAAGACAAATTTGATCAATTGGTGGAAATTTGGTGGAAACCAGGAATTTTGAGTTTTAGTCCTAATTCTACAACTAGCTAATTGTATGATTCTGTGTCAGTCACAGTTGCTCTGAATTCATTTGGAAAACATGGAAAATTAAAAAAAAAAAAATAGGAACAAATGAATACCTAAGTTACACACAAGTTTAAAAAAGTCTAAGATTGTGTTATCTTTTCAAAATTATGACTTACATATGTTGTAAGTCAATAACATATCGGAATGGAAAAAGATTGACATCAAAGAGACAGCTATAGAAGACAATTTGTTCTATATCCAGGACAAGTAGACTCTAAATTGATACTTATTTATCACAATACCTTTTGTAATATCCACACTATTAAAATATCTGTGAATATTTTTAATTCCACATAAAAACAAAATGTGATATTTTAATGAATCCAGTCCACTTTGTCTAGCGAGAAATATATTTTTAACTTAATCATTTCTTATTTCTTGATGCTTTCTCCTCTGTGCTGAGAAAATAAAGTATTTCCTGAGTCTTCTCAAACGTTGATGTATTTTACTAATGTCTACTGTTTGAAGCATAAAAGCCAACATAAATGACTTTGAGTTAAAGAAATTTAACATCTGAATATCTGAAATTGACATAATATGAAAAAGACCTTCTCTAAGAATAAAAAAACCTGAAAAGATGTCTTTAGTATCAGTGTGTAGAGAGAGAGAGAAAATTAGCTAGTGTTCTATGCGAGCGACATCATTTCAAATTATATGCACAATGAATACTTGGTATACTGATAAAGTATTGGAGAGGTTTATTTGGGAAAAAAATCCTTTGGAAAATAAATATTGAATATTAGTTTATAATATTGTATGTACACAATGTCACTAAATAACATTCACAGAAAGGTCCAATTTTTTTTTTTCCTGTCAGTATATACACACAAACACACACACACACAAACACATCCCACTTTCAACAGAGACGCTTATAAAGGGTTTGTGCCTGGGTATTGAAAAGCTGCAATTATATTTGAATTTTTCTGAATTATTTTGAGAGACAACTGATAAAAGTATTTTTATTGTCTAGTACCATATTATTTAGCATTTTTTATTATCAATTTAAATTGAGGTGAAAATATAATGAGTTGTAGAAGGTATTATAGGATTGTTGTGTCTACAATTTTTAAATCAACAGTGGTAAATTGCACCTTTTTGGTTTGCTATTAGTAAAATAATCCCATGTCCTATTAAAGTGACCGAAATAGCAAAGAGAAGTATTTAAAAATTTTTATAACTATTTTAGAAAAATGTAATTCTTCACATATATGTAATATACAGTTGTATAGTAGAAAAAGTACACACTAACATAATTGATACAAAAGTTTTCAAATGTAAAATGTTTTATCTTACTTTCCATAATTTTAAATGGCATATGATTTCAAAATGTTTTTAAAGATTATTTTAGAGATGAAAATATTTTACGTATAGCTAGGAAATACAAAGTGCTATAGAAGTGTTCAGTCTAGACTTTGGTGTAGAAAGGCTCAAAAAATTCTATATACCCCCTCTTTTCTTTGTTTTCTCCCTCTTCTCTTTCCCTCCTTTGTCTAATTCTTTTTCCTCCATCTCTCCTTTTTCCTCTTATATTCTTCCAGCTCCTCCTCCTCATGTTTATCTTTCTGTCTCTCCAGTCTTAATCTCTCAAACTCTCTCTCTCTCTCTCTCCGCTTTTCAACTTTGGGGATTCGATTTTCATATTTCATTTGCTTCACCCTTGGTAACTCAGAAGTAGTAAAGTATTATTACTTCTTTCTCACATATAATTTGCAAAAGGGGCAAAAAAAAAAAAAAACCCTTTGTTCCCCAACTCTACTGTGTTACCTTTTGCTCCATTTAATCTTGTCCTCTAAATATGCTTAAAGCCAAATAAAATATCATGAGAAAAAAAAAATTCTCTGATACATTTTTACGCTTCAACTCTCAAATATTACTGAAAAGCCTACTTACTCTCCCTTTTCTTTTGCCTCGACATTCTCCCAAACAAAATTTCTTACTACATTTTAGAAAAAGAATGACAAAATATTTTGTTTGAGGTGGGGCATTAATATTTATCTATAAACAGATTGACATTTGGCCAAAATGTAATAAGACTGGCCCGAATGTATGGACTGACCCAGAACACAGTAAGTCACAAATTAATCATAAAAATGAGGTATATAAATCGAATAAATATTAAAGCACATTGACAAAGGTATTAACATTTTTCTGACATGGTGGACTAGGACCTATGGGATTCATCCATTACTCAAGAGAAATATATCATCATATTAACTCATTTAAATTAATGATGAACATTTCAATTTAAAACCCAGGGAATGGTTGACCTTCTTTGCAGGATCAACCCCATGATTTCATAGTAGCTAGTTAAGATTAGTATTAAAATTTAACCTTTCAGATCCACAATTAAATGTAAATTACAGCACTTAAATTTGGTACCATATAAAGTTCCACCCTGGAAAATGTGTTTCAGCATTTTATTGGAAAATCTATTGTCAATAAATTTTTTAAAAGACAGAGAAATAGTAACCTTGTTTAAGATTTCACATTAGCCATTTTTCCTTAAACAAATCTTCAAAAGTCACATCATACATGGAAAACACAAAATAATCTTTATAAAGTAGCCTATTTCAATAAAATTTTATCTATACGTGTGTATATATATGTATATACATATATAAAATGGGTTCTCAGTAAGATTTGTTGAAATTGAAGCTCAGGTGCAGTTAATGACAGAATTTTAAGATAAATACTGATTACATCTGAGATACTAAATAAGAATAAATCTTAGGGAAACTTTCCTGTTACAGTCAAATCAATACAAGCTTTAATATCTTGTGTGAGAACGTAGGGTTCATTTTGCTTTTGACCTTAATTCTCTCAGGCTGGAAATAATAGATTCAAATATAAAATGTGGTTCTTAAAAAATAAGTAATATTGCTGAAACACATTTCAGCGTGTCTAGCTAGTTTATACTAAATTAAATGACCAAAAAAATACATGATTTTTTGAAAGTATTAGAAATGGAGCAGTCTTTCAATGAATACTTCTCAATAAAAATGAATATTAATAAATTTTAGAATATTAAAGAGAATTCTAGCACTTATTTAATACTTTTCATTTAAAACATACATTTATATTCAATGAAAACCTTAAAATCCTGGTAATATATATGGCAGACTACATTAAAAGGTATAAACTTATACTACCAATTTTCAAATTAGGAGACAGAATACTGCTATAAAATAAAATCATGAATAATTTCTCAAAAGGGCTGACTTGTTCTTAGGCAGCAAAGAAACTTCTTTCTCTCTATAACAGTTAGAAATCTATGTTGAAAGTGACAGGAACAAACAACTAAAAAACTGGTTTGGACTGTTAAATAAATTTATGGCTCTATACTGAAAGTTCTAGATATATTTAACATCATATAACCATTTCTTGAGTAGTTTTAAAGTTGTGACCAGGGAGAGATATCTTTCTTCTCCTTTCTTTGGTGTTAACCTCCAAGAGGACTTCAACATTTTCTTGACCAACTTCTGGTTCTATTCTAACTTCAAAAGCCCCAGAACGGAGAACAATTGACCCTAACTAACTGGAAAGACACCATGTTCTCATTCTTAAATTATGATCAAGAGGATGTTACATATCTATTGGATTCCACTTATTGGTTAAGCACTCAGGGCCCACATGGACACTGGGAGCATTCTCACCCAAATCACGTGCTAGAAAAGCTGGTCCAACTTGGTGTGTCAGGGGGAGGGGAGGAGAGAGAGAGAGAGAAGAGAAATGGGCTGAATGGATATTCTAGAGAAGCAAGAGCCAATCTGCCAATCTAACATCTACCAATGCAAGAGAATTTAGAAAAACAAACACATATTTTAATGAGAAAAAGTGTCAGTTACTGGACACAAGGTAAATGACCTCCTAAAGCAAAATTTCTGAAAGCCCTGGGATACTATTCATTTTATTTCTAATTTTTATGTTGTTTGCTTTTTGGCAACAGCAAAGTCAAAATAAACAGTAGCTGAAAATTTAGTTATTCAAAGTCCAAAATATAGATATAAGAATTCTCCAAAAAAAAAGGTTGCTTCTTATTTTATAGTTCTAGTCTATTTGCACAAAAGATATGCCACAGGCAAATGATTCAATTATTTGCATATACTAAAGCTATATATTTGATACGATTTCAAAAGTGGAGGGGACAATTATATAATCTGTTAATGAGCAATTTAGGTAACCACATGACATTCGGGTACTATTTTAAGACATAAAAATGAAAATGTCATGATATTTCACTTAAATGCAGCATTCCTTGATGGTAGAGTAATAGAAATAAAAACTTTACATCATTTTTGCAGATCTAGAAGAAATAATTCTACATTTCATATGGAACCAGGGAAGACCCCATATAGCCAAAGCAATCTTAAGCAAAAAGAATAAATTGGGAGGCATCAATCTACCAGACATCAAGCTATACTACAAGGTTATAGTAGCCAAAACAGCATGCTACTGGCACAAGAACAGAGATACAGACCTTTGGAATAGGACTGAGAACCCAGACATAAAACCATCTTCATATTGTCATCTGATCTTTGGCAAAGCAGTCAAAAACATACATGGGGGAAAAGAATCCCTATTCAATAAATGGTGCTGGGAAAATTGGATAGCCACATGGCAGAAGATTGAAACTGGAGCTTCACCTCTCACCTCTCACATGATGGATAACAGACTTAAACCTAAGACATGAAACCATAAGAATTCTAGAAGAATATGTTGGGAAAACTCTTATAGACATCAGCCTAGGCAAAGAATTTATGAAGACTCCCAAAGCAATCACAGAAACAACAAAAATAAATAAATGGGACCCGATCAAAGTAAAAAGCTTTTGTATAGCCAAGGAAACTATCATGAGAGCAAATAGACAACATACAGAATGGGAGAAAATATTTGCATGCTACACATCCAATAAAGGGCTGATAACTAGAATCGATATAGAACTTAAGAAAATTAACAAGAAAAAATCAAACAACCCCATTAAAAAGTGGGCAAAGGACATGATCAGAAACTTTGCAAAAGAAGACAGAGTAATGGCAGGCAAACATATAAAAAATTGCTCAACATCTCCAATCATTAGGGAAATGAAAATCAAAACCACAATGAGATATGACTTAACTTCAGTGACAATGGCTTTTATCAAAAAGTCTCAAAACAAATGCTGGCATGAATGCCAAGAGATAGGAACACTTACACTGCTGGTGGGACTGCAAATTTGACAACCTCTATGGAAAGTAATACAGAGATACCTCAAAGAACTAAAAATAGAACTACCATTTGATCCAGCAATCCCACTATTAGGCATCTGCCCAAGGGAAAAAAGTCATTTTATAAAAAGACATCTCCACTCGAGTGTTTATAGCAGCACAATTCACAATTGCAAAGATGTGGAAACAATCCAAGTGCCCATGAATACATGAGTGGATTAATAAAATGTGGTTTATGTATACCATGGAGTACTACTCAACCATAAAAAACAATGGTGAACTAGCACCCCTTGTGTTATCCTGGATGGAGCTAGAGCTCATTATTTGAAGTGAATTATCACAAGAATGGAATAACGAACACCATGTGTACTCACCATCAAATTGGTACTAACTGAGGAACACTTATATGTACACATGGAAGTAATATTCATCAGGTGAAAGGCTGGCGGGAGGGGGGTCAAGAGGATGGGTAAATTCACAACTAATGGGTGCAGAGTGCATTGTCTGGGAGATGAGCACACTTGTAGCTCTGGCTTGGGTGGTGCAAAGGCAATATATTTAACCAAAATGTTTGTACCCCCATAATATTCTGAAATTTGAAAATAAAAATAAAATTAAAAATGCTGAACAACTCCTGGAGAGTTCTAAACAAGACAAAGCACAATTTTCTTTCAATTTACATGGTAGTTGTATTTCTGGAGATTTCAGCATATGCTAAAATAAAACTGTATTTTAAAAAAAGAGTTAACCTTCACTGAAATTCAAGTTTTACTGGTAGTTACTGAGAAATAAAACACAAGCAGTGAATGCAATATTGTTAGTGCTTTATACAGCAAGAATGAAAAGCCAAGAACTCTCAGTTATATTTTGAAGCTATTGAATATTAAAATAAGAAAATCAAATGCAATGTATGGTTGAGTGGTAACTGAGACACTTTGGAATCCCAATTTCACATTTGTAGTCAATTTATCTCTTTATCCTTCTGAAGCAGATAAATTGAATATTATAGTTAATAGTAGGATAGTGGTTTTGAATAAAGCCAATCATCTGCCTACTCAGCAATGATACAGATTCCAGTGTGCCTTCTTCCATAGATCCTACTGTATATTCTTTAAGTGGAAAAATTCAAAAGAGGAAACAAATGTCAAATTTGCCAGAGATTTTTCCTTCTCAATTGCTTTATATGGCAGAGAGAAATTTCTGTCATAGCTCAAATCCAGAAGAGATGCACTTTGATTCTATAGAAAATGTACATTTAAGTACCTGGGAATGGTTTAATATTTTTTCAAGTGACAGAAAAATACAGTTGACTAATTTTTCCTTCAAAAATTTTGAGCACATAAATATCCCCAAAATTAAAAGTGATAAGGAGGTTGAGAAGCAAGAGCTAAGTATTCTACTAGCTGACTTTAAATATGAAAGTATTAAAAACTTAGCCTCTTGTCCATACAATTATTATGACTAATAAATGTTAGCAATTTAAAATGCATAAGAATGTGGATAACAATTAATTAATTCTTTCCAATTTGGTGGGTTAGGTAGCAGTTTAGTAAACAGGCAAAATATATTGTCAAGCCTTCAACAAGATAATATTCTACTGTTTTTAATTTATTCTGGGATAGATGTAAAAATTTAATAGTGAACTACAAAGCCTACTGTTTCACATGACAATGTGGTCAAATAGTTTGTAGAAAACATAAAACTTTTATTTTTGCTTACTAACATTATTTTCTATAATGTTGTAATTTCTGATCAAAGTTAAGTGATTTATTTTTCTTTGAGGGTCTTGCTCTGTCACCCAGGCTAGAGTGCTGTGGTGTCATCATAGTTCACTGCAACCTCAAACTACTGGGCTCAAGCTATCATCCTGCTTCAGCCCCCCAAGTAGCTGGGACTACAGGTCTTATGCCCAGCTGTTTGTTTTTTGTTTTTGTTTTTGTTTTCTTTGTAGTGATAGGGTCTTCTTCTTGCTCAGGCTAGTCTCAAACTCCTGGGATCAAGCAATCCTTCTGCCTTGGTCTCCCAAAGTGCTAGCTAGGATTACAGGGATGAGCCACCAACTTGACCTTAAGTGACATTTGTTAAGTTCCCCTTTTTTTACTATGATATTGTTGAGAATGTATGATATGAAAATGACAGCCACAATTCTTATTCTAAAATCCAAAGATTTTAGGATTTAGAAAGAATGACACACATTAATAGATGAGCACAATTCCAGGTCATAAGGATAAAGAAAGGATTTAGAAAGGATGTGTTTTCTTATCAACAAGAATGAAAGGTGACTCAAGGAAGAATTATTGACTGAGATTTTGAGGCATATATGGGATTTTACTATGCGGGTGAAAGAGAAAGGAGTATATAAGGGGTGAGGTTGTAATAAAGTCATTCCAGTGAGACAAGTACACAGAGACATGATTGTCTTAGGTGTTGTTGCAATTATAAATATAGATCCCTTTTATGAAAACCTCAATTACAGGTGCCAAAATTTAGATTTTTTAAAAAAGTAATATATATTATATACATAATAATATATAACCTCTCACTGAGGTCTGAAGCTGCATCTCATAATCAAACATACTAATATTTTTACAGTGAAACATAAATATTTACCTTAAGTGGGTAAATACAGTCAAAACAAGCCTAGTAGATCTGTATAGGTTTTGGCACCTGATAAATTAAAAAAAAAAATCTTTTTTCTTTTTTTTTTCAATTTTGAAATTGTGAATAAGAAGGGGCTATAGACCTATAATTATTCAATTCATTTTTAATTGGTGTTTAATTTATAAGGACAAAAAGAGGAAATGATGGCAGATAAATTGGAGAGTACAGCAGAAGCTAGAGGTCATACAGTCATAAATATTAGAGCCAAAATTTGAAAATGAATGAGATTAACAGTCAAGTCCATCTTTCTTAATAGATGACACTGATCATATTTAGAGGACAACCAGAAAGCTAGAAAGATCTTTAGGAGACTTTTGGAAACAATTCCAATGACAGACAATGAGAATTTAAACTGCAACACAGAAGACAAGTTCAAGAAAATAGGAAGCGTTAGATATGTTAATTAGATACTTAAAGAAAAATTCACATTTGCCCTATGAAAGCAGTTAGCACTTGAATGGAAAAAAATAACTATAATATTTTAACCTGAATTCAAGGACTATATTATAAAAGAAGATAGTATAGGGCCCTCTGATTACGTGTGTTTGTGTACTCACACATACACACGCACACAATATTTATATAAATTCTGACTTGGTTAAGGTTATAGTTATACATTCTCCCTCCCGTCAGTATGATTTCTATATTTCAATGCAAGTATTTAACTTTGTGCTTAGAAAAGCACATCTGATAATCAAAATGCAAGTGATTTTTAAAAAATAATAAATAAAGTTAAACCCATGATAACAAATTATGATTTTTTAACACTTTATTTTGAAAGGTATCATTATATTCAAGTTGTATCATTTAACTAATCTATTTTATCTGGTTACCTGCGTATGTGGCTTACATGCATAAAATGTCTCCATCAGTGAAAACAATTAATCTGGATAAACAGAGCAAGCTTGAAGACCTGCACAAAGAGTCAATCCTAAACTGTACAGTTGCACCCTGCCCAGAGATGTCCCCCAAGATTACTCAAGTGGGAGGCTACAATCCAGCCTGCTCTTTCGTCAAGCTGCACTCCTTGACATGGGACTGGAAGAAGGCCTGACTCTTCAAAGTGGTTTTGTCACAATGTTTGAATTTTGTAATCATTACTAGGGAAGGAGGACTGTAATTTTTCTACTCAGAAGAGGGTTTTTAAGGATTCCGTCAAAGGCACCTAAGTACTGGTAGCCAGTGGTGAACTTGTCCTGAACCTCCCTTCACATTTTTATCTTAATAGGCTTAATGATATCAAGAACTAATCCTTTCTCATTTATCTTCCACATAACCAGTTTCATGTAGTGAAAAGAGCATCGGCATCATGGGCGTTGGTTCTTGATGTTCAAGAAGGAGAACATCTAGGTTCGAACTCTGGCTCTGCCACTTCATAGCCTAAGTGTTGCCTCAGACAATGTGCACCTATAGTGAAGACAAGACATGTTCTGCTCAAACAAGTCAGCCGAGAAACTGCTTCCATTATGCAATTAAGCCAGAAGTTGTCAAATCCTTAAGGGAGGGAAATGCATTTAAATATTTTCAAATTGGTTTTCTCATTAAAAACATTTAAGCCAAGTTCTGAAAATGACTAACTCTATAGCTCAGTTTGTACACATGGAGTGAGAAATCACAATATAAAAGCTCATTAAGTGGGTAATTCCTATATAATTTTCTAATTATACAGCCTAATTTTTTATTTTTTAAATATTGTTTTAAATTTCAGAATATTACAGGAGTACAAATGTTTTGGTTACATAAATTGCTTTTGTACCATTTGAGTCAAAGTTATAAGTGTGCTCATCCCCCAGATAGTGTGCATTGTACCCATTAGGTGTGACTTTACCCATCTGTTCCTCTCCCCTCCCACCTGCTTGATTTCTGATGTATGCTATTTCCAGATGCTCATATAGGTGTTGATTGATTAGTTCCAATTTAATGATGAGTACTTGTGATGTTCGTTTTTCCATTCTTGTGATACTTAGAACAATGGTCTCCAGCTCCATCCAGGTTAACATAAGAGGTATTAGTTCACTGTTTCTTTTTATGGTATACAGCCAAATTTCTGGCTGAAGTTTGAAATACACTCTTTGTATACACGTTCAGATAAGTTTAAAGACCACTACGAGTTAAACTGAAGTTGTTAAAGTGAAGGACATTTTCATAGTACTTAAGTATATTTTTAAAATAAATTCATCTTCATGTTAGAAGTTACTTAAAAATTAAAATTTATACCTATGAGAAAGACTTTAAAGTTTTTATTTAATATGTAATATTATTTTTAATAACTATGAAAACTTTGTAGACTTCAATGTTTCAAATTATCCAGAAATCCTCTGGAGAAGAGATAGACAGATATAGACATATTTCATATTACAGCAAAAAATGCAATATTAGTCAAAAGAAATGAACTTTTAACACATTTACTGTCATACTAGAAAAAACAATTTTTTTCCTTGGGGCCATGATGTTTTATTAAAACAAAACGATCCTTTCTAATTTGTTATTTTTTATTGTTTTCTGTGCTTAAATTATATGTAGCACAACCCACATCTTTAGAATGGAATTGCCAATATTAATCGTAACTGTAAGAACATCGACAAGTACACTAGGAAGTAGGCAATACTCAGGAATCCCTCAGACATGGCTGTAGACCAAGCTGAGAAAGGTACTTAGTAGATAATTATGTGGGGTCATAAAAGGGAACATAAATTTTTCATCCCATGTAAATACATAAATCCAAGTGTTCATGTTTAAGAATTGCTAGAATATTACTATCTTCTTTCTACTTCTGATCAAGTTTTCAGTCAGTGTAAAGAAATCATTGTGAGCTATTAGCAACAGCTGCTTTGCTTCCCTTACCCATTAGTATCATGGCGGGAGTGGTTCTCAGATTGCAAGATGAGGGAATTCACTATCCTGACATGCTTAAGAGTTAAATTGGGCTTATTGTGATAGGGACAGCCTCCTGCTATAAACCAACTGTCCTCATTTCTTACAGGAGGGCAAGACTGCTCCAGGCAGTACAGAGGGAGACATGGTATGTAAATCTATAGTTAGATATAAAAGTATAGATACCATAGATACCATGCTATTCCAAAGAGGATTTCAGGAGGCTTACAATGAAATGGTCCAACACAATAAATGGTAAATAAAAATGATAAATAAGGGAGACTGTACAGAATGTATGTCTAAATGTTAATAGTAATTACTTTAGTGGATTATGATTATAGATTTTTTGTCTATTTGTTTCAGAATTTTTCTTTGTTTTTCTTTGTTTCAGAATATATTGTCATTCATTTTTACATTATCCATTTTATTCTCTTTTTGATTATTGAGTACAAGTGTTATTTTGACCAAAAATTTAGGAAATTGATGTCTTTCTCTCTCTCTTCTCTCCACCTTGCCTCCTCCTCTCTCCCTCTCTTTAAAAAAGAAGAAAAAAAAAAGAGAAAAAGTAGGAAATGATTTAGGAAATTGGGGAGAAGAATGGGTGCAATTAAATAAACACTGAAGTCTAAGTTTCACATACTGTTCTAAGAGAGTGATCACCGATTTGGCTCTGAGCTTTCTGGTAGCCAGCGCAAAAAAAAAGAAGTAATCATAATCAGTTATATATAATTAATAATGAAAATATCATTGATCAGGAAAAAAACTATTTTAGGCCTCATTTAGGGGCAAGGAGAAATATTTCTTGACAAGGTCCTTAAAGTTAGTGTTGTAAGAAATATTTTTTTAAAACCTCCCTTTGGTTGTTATAACTATAGGGGCTTCTTTCTTAAGAGCTTCTTTACATGGAGTTATCCCAAGGATGCCAGTCTTACCAACTTTCTGAGGAATGGGCAGTGCAGTTAGTACATTTATAGAAATGAACAGGCAATGGTTCTTAAATAATTCTTTGTAAAACCACCTTTCGATATTTATTTTGCAGTGAAGATCAGATAGAATTGATTTCTGACAAGGGTCTGGACTATAGATATTTTTCACTAAGGCTCCATCCATATGATTCAGCAGTGAAGAAAGCCAGAGCTAAGGCTGAATCACCTAGAGGCCAAGGAGGACCTGCACATAGGAAAAAAACTGACTCCAGGAAACCTGTGAAGAGAGCAAATGTTTTCCCAGAAATAAAGAGCTCCATTTCGTAAATGTAGTAATGGTTGATGATGTACAAAAAAAATAATTTATTTCTGGGAAATGCATTTAGGGATAATGATACTTGAGGTGAGCCTTGAGGCTAAAATATAAAATGAAGCATTCAAGAAATATCTATCTTAGGAAGTTCCTATCCTGCTGAAACTTCTGTAAAATTTAAGAAAATGTATACCTCTAAATATTAATGAGATTCATTGCAACATAGATTTATTAAATAAGCTGGTTCAACACTGGATAATATTACATGTTCTGATGTGGTCTCTGGAATAGCTAAAGTGATCATGGCCAGTTTTCTCTGAGCTGCTTTCTTTTGGGTTAAATCTATGAAGCTGATGATTG
Organism: Indri indri; assembly: GCA_004363605.1. Lineage (NCBI taxonomy): Eukaryota > Metazoa > Chordata > Mammalia > Primates > Indriidae > Indri > Indri indri. The sequence continues at coordinate 20,055 of RJWJ010004706.1, read as the reverse complement.
TTGACCAAATGGCAATTTTATGTGGCTTAACCTAATAGTGCATGACAACAAATTCTTTTCTTTTTTTTTTCTCATGGAAGAATCTGTCTTTATTCTTTAAATCAGAAGTTAGAATCCAGAAGTTAATTATACATATATGCATACATGAAATTGATTCTCTTATTATGGAAGTAGGATTGGCTTTACTTATTGCCACTCTGGTACCTTTTCCTCTGTTTTCAATAGTTGGAATCTTTGTATGGGAATCACTGTGATTATGGACATGATAATAGTGGCCTTATTCCAGAGGTAGAGTTTATAACCTAAGCTAAGTCAATAAGCACTGGCTACAGTGATCAGCTGGTTCAGAAGTGGATATGTAATGAAGGTGGGCTAAGCAGAGGGGGGTTGGTGACTACTGAAAATGCTATGCATATGAATTTGGAAACATACAGGACACTGAGAGTGGAGAGGTTAGAATGAGATCACAAGGGAAGCCTGTCTCAAAATGAAGCTGTGACCGGTGAAGTCAAAGCTGAGAAGTGGTAATATCACTAAGCCCTTGGGTCAATCCTTGCCTGAAGCCTGAAGAGCAATTCTAGACTTTTAGGTCCTTAAGCCAATAAGCTAAATTTATCATTTATGACAACTTGACTTACCCTTTTTTTTGTTATTTCATTATAATTCATCTTAACACATATGGGAATGTAGCCATTGAGTCATTAAATATGATGAGGTATGTTATAGAAAATCATTATAAACATACATAAATATTATAAGATCATTGGTAAATTTGTTATACTCTATAACTTCCCAAGTTTATATTGAAAATCATATACATATATATATTTTCTTCTAGAATGGGTACTTAATTATTTTAACCATTTTATATATAGCTGGTGGTGATGAGTGCTCAATTTGAGTTTCTGATCTGATATGTGAATACTAATTCTTTGGGATTCTACTCATGTGGCTGCTGTAAACAGACGTAAGACAGAAGGGAAGGGGCAGGCAGGGGTGAGGGGAAAGAATATCAATGGCATTGCACATTTTAAAGATTCATAATTTCTCGGTTACTTTGTAAGGGGAAACCCTCCTCATTCTTAATGACCCAAAAGTCATTGCAGCCATTGATTATATTCCAAGACAGAAGTGTCTCCACTGCCAATTTCTCTAATTTTGATATGAACCTCAATGTTCAAACAAACTGAATAACAGCTGATCATATCTGGCAGGCCTGGGGTTAGAAATAAAATCTTTTGAAGTGAAAAATAGATATAATCATTAAAGAAGCATCACCTAATACCATGATTCAGTTTCATCTAAATAAGAAAAAAAACAAAACAAAACAAAAACTGAATGACAGAAGCCAGAAGCTGTCAGAGGCACCAAGTCCATTTCTATGATGACATTTACAATCTCAAGGGTTTAAGGGGAAAACTTTAGGTGTGAATGCATGTGTGTATATGTGTGTGCATATATATGTGTGTGTGTGTGTGTGTGTGTGTGTGTGCAAGTGTGTGTGAAAGAGAAAGAGAGAGGTCTTAGAGTGTTTTGCTCTTGATGAAGCAATTTTAAAAAATATTACCTCATTTGGGCCTTGCAACAAACCTACACAGTGTGAGGCGTGGTTATTATTATCCTAATTTTAAAAATAATGAAAGGGAAGCTGATGTCCTCAGTGGCTAAATGACTTTAGCACAAATAGCTGGTAAATGGTGGACTCGGGATTATATTTCAGATCTTCTGTCTGCAAAGTTCTTAGAAGTTTTTTTACCACTTCCATAATATAATGTACCACTCATAAATAAAATTAAATCCAGAAAGATGCTAGTATAATTTCAAATTGAAAACATGTTGAATATTTTGTCACATCCTAGTCTAATAAATTCCAGTTTTATTCTATAGATCTATTATATCTTTATTTACCCTTTTTCAAAAGATAGTTGGTATTTCTTTTCTCTCTCAATTAATTTATCACATTATATTTATTAAGTTGCAAAATAAATATATGATATCGTTTACCTAACACCATCTTCTGTACTTCTGAACATTTTCATAAAATACTTAAAAATTCCTTTCAATGTCTGTGGGCGTCTTTAAAGCTACTGTGAGTCCTCATCTACCCTTTCAATTCCCACATTAAAGAAAGAAAAGCCAAATGAGTGTTTTTCTTGTCTCCCTTGCAGTGAGGAGTGGCCATGTGATCCATTTCTGGGCCACAAAATGTCAGTGGAAAAATCTGTGCTTCTGGGGAAGTTTGGCTTTCCCACAATAAGGAGAAAGACTTTGGTGCAGCCTTTCCCTTTTGCAGCAGAAATCTTACCACCAAAAGAAAAGATAAAGGCAATCAGAGATGGTAGGTAGCCTGACATATCTGCACTGCTGAAAACATGGTACCAACTGCCAAACTCTGTATTTGTCTTTGTGGGGAGTGTGTGTGGGGGGCAAGGGATGTTGTAGGTTTTGCCATTACTTACATTCATTCAAATCTGAAATATACAGATAATGCTGTTTTGGTCTCCCAAACTCTCAATACTATGAAAAGATGCTGTATGTCACAACTTAGAAGAATCAATATAAACAACATCACCAAGCAAATACAAACATGCATCATTCTTGCCTTAAGGCAATGGACGTCCCTTAATCAAAGAATAAATGGTGTCCTCCTTATCATGCTAACATCTTTCAGGGGCTCCCCATATCTGAAGGATTAAGTATTAATGCATGTACTTATATTCCTTTTAAGCACCTTATTGATACAAACTTACTTTTCAGGCTAACACTATATGCTCCTGCCAAGTGACTATTCACTGCATAAAGAACGTGTTTTCCCTGTTGCCACCTTCTTTCCCTATTTATGCTCTTCCATGCAGCAATAATGCTTCCTCATTATTTTCTCTTCTGTAGCAATGCATATTGAAGTCTAAGTATAATTTTTCAAGCTTATCTGCAAAAATATCTCTTATATGAAGCCTTGTCTAATACTTGTAACCAAAATCATTTTTTCCTTTTAATGGCCCTGAAAAGAAAAAAAAAAAAAAAAAAAAAACTTGTTTCTGCTCATGGGCCATGAATATCACACATTTTATTATATTGTTTTGTATACCGGTCCCATTCCCTGTCCTCTGAAAAATTTTAGTCATTACTCCTAGTATACCACAAGGTTTATGGAGGGCAGGAAGAGTATGCAATTCATTTTCCTTAGTCATGCAGCACCTAGCACATAGGTGATAGTGGCGTGACAGCTACAGGTACTAGGGTTGAGAGAGTTCATATTGTTACAAAGGAATTTAAATATGTTTATATGGGGAATAAAGTTATGGTTGGAAATACAAAGCCTCATGTACATTTAAATATACTTACACAGACATGTCTTCTATGCACAGAAAAAGATCTACAGCATTTTTAAAACTTAAGTAGATTATTAAAAAACTGAATTCATAATTACTAAAAGAGAATGTTATTTTAAATGTTTATTTTCAACACTCTGTAGATTCCCCTGCAAAACTTCATTTTATGTCACATTTATGTTACATTACAAAAATATGAAATTGCAAAAATATTTTTATTTTTAATATTTTAAAATCAGAGAGTGAATACTTATGGAATGTCTTCTTTGCCCCACCATTATGATAAATGCTATCCATATGCTGATGGACAAAAGAGACATTCTTTTTATCTTTGTGGAGCTAGGAGTAAGAGATAAGATCAGCAGGTATGATAAGCAGTCATATGTATATAAAAGCTCAATATGTATATATCTAATAAATTGTAAATTATAATATATTTCTTCTTTAAGAGTATTTGTTTTTCTTAAATATTATGTTCCAGTTTGATCTGAGCTTTTTAATTATAAATTTAACTGATCTACCTTGACTTGGTAGAAATTATCCTATTTCTGTACCTATTTCCATAAGTTCCTATTATTATCCAGAGATTTTAAATATTATTAGACCGCTAAAACACACTTCCCCCAACTTTCATTGAAGCTATCGTTACCGACATTTTATCTTAATTTCTATTTTGTTACTCCAAAGTTATAGAAGCCATTTCTTCTGCAATCAAAACACAAGCTTCACTTCAGAAACACATAAAAGAAAATTGATTTTCATCGAAAATGTCAAACTTCTGCCTATAGTACTCAGCTATGGTTTTCGGAAACAGCAAAGTTCAAAAAGAGCTATCGACCTGATGGCCCTTTGACACTTGATGATGGATGCAATGTGTCTACTGCTGTACTGCCAGAACTTCCTCCAAGAGAATGAGACAATCAGTGAAGAATAATAAATCTAAACTGGGGAGAAGGTTTGCTTATTTTAAATGTATTAAAGGAGAAACAACCAATATTTCATTTCTCTGGGGAAAGACTTTTATTAACTCTGTGATTAACTCTTTTCTCTCTTTCTGGTTTAAATGGATCAGATATAGCATATAATCTGTTTAAAGACGTTGAGCAATGCCTAGGAATTAAACTCCATACACAGTAAACTTAACATGAAATACAGATGCAGTGTATTGTTTTTCTTCAGAAGAAAAAAGAAAAAAAATAAAGGGTACAGCTTTAAGGAAAACATATAACCACTACTCACCCTAGTGTCTTGTCCGTCTGTCAATCACTGGGTTTGTCAACTTCAACTGTTATTAGTGAATGATGTTTCCATTTTCCTATAAGATAGAGGTATTGATCAATACCACACCAAAAACAAAGTCTTTATTCAAGTGCAGAATATAAGAACAATTTATTTTCCTATAGGTCATGATTAAACTTATGCCTGAGATAAATTATCGTAAATTCTGAAAAGGAAGTAAAAAATTGCAATCAATCCTAAATGTAAGTTTGGAAGCAGCAAATTTAAGTTCTGATTTAAAACTTAACTCTCAGAATACATATTATCATCTATGCTCCAGGTTATATTCTTTACTTAGGTTATGAAAAATCACTTCCATCTGCATTTTTTTTTTTATGCCTAGAGTCTGCCATTTCACCAGAATCCTAACAAGGGAGCACTGAATAAATTCTCCTTAAATGACACTTTAAAAATATGGTGTTTATGATATGGTAAACAGATTCAGGACAATTAAGGATAACTATATAGATTGAAAGTTACTTCTTAGTCTATAGCATTTTTAGATTTCAGAATTTTATACTATACTATTATTACCTTAGGGTTATAGGTTTTGTGTCTCTGTTTTGTCAAAGGAGTAATAAATAATTTTATGATAATGAAATATAAAATCTAAGATATTTTAGGTATTGCCATTATTCTTACTGTATTTTGATCTTCACAGTTGGGGAACATGTCTTAATCATTCATATATCTTAGGTACAGATCAAGAAATAGGTACAGAAATAGATAGAAATAGCTAAATTTTGTTTCAAACACTTAAAAATGTTCTCTTGAAACCATGTATTAACAGAATACATGATATTGACATATTCATTTAATTTATGGAAAACAAAAACAAAGATTTATTTTTCACAAACTTTGCTTGTGATCTGCTAAGTGGAGACAATTAAATTGATAAAAATATTATTTTAAAATAGTTCTAAAATGATCTACATTAAATAACGTCATGAGAAAATAAATATTTATAAAAATCTTGAGACTATCTTTGAAGGAGCTCAAGAAATTGCATCCAAAAATATGACTCCTTGGAATAAAGGGTATTTTGAATTAATGGCCCTTAGAGATCAGCAGGCATCGGAAGGGTCTTTCCTTTATTTGCATAAAACCAGAAGGATCCATCAAAAAGAACAATTACCTTTCCTTCCCCTCCCTATTATCTCAATATATTGAAGGAAAGAAGATCAAGAATGAAACCAGACCTGGCCCAATGCATTTTAATGGTAATACCTGTCTCTCAGGTTAATTTAATTTCCAAAGTCAATTTCTTCCCCCCCTCCATCCATTCATTCTCCCAAGTGTCTATTCATCCTCCGTAGTAACTGTTTATTGCCCCTAAACAGAATTGCCTATTTAAGATATTTCTCATCTTGCCCTCCCCTCTAAAACGAGGGTATATGGATATTGAGTAATCACTCTGTGATTCTCCCCATGCACACAGTAATCTCTTTCTCTTATAAATCTTTCTTACTGTGTGTTGATCTTTCAACAAACCTTCCAGGGGCAAAGAGGAAGTTTCCCTTAGCCCCATATCTGCATGGGTATATAACAATCTCTAAACAAAATAAAAATTAAGAAATACATACAAGTCAATTTTTATATCATTTTGTGGAATTTGTGAATGCCTATTTAAAGGAAAAATGAATAGGAAAGTATTCAAAATTAAATAAAAAACAATAAGCAGTATATTCAGCTATTTGTTCACAATAAAATTTAAGCTTAACAGCTATGTATAAAACATAGCAATAGAAACTTTTCAGCTAACTTATGAGCGAGGTTTGATAGGATCTTCAAAACTTTTAGCACCACTAACACCACCCCCTCCCCTCCAAGCCCACTGTGGCTCCTTAGTAACATCTGGGAAATTTTTGCACAACTCTGAGGCTCCATAGAGCACATTTTGATATGGATCATTCTTTAATACTTTAATAATAACAGTTATAAAAAAGGATACTGCAAGGACTGAATAAAATTGAGTTTCTCAATTGGTTTAATCAACAATGATCACAGTGGAAGAAAGTTATTACCATAATCTTTTGACTGGACATCAGCTCTAAGCGTAGCACTAAAGACCTGAAATTATTACATTTTCCCTAGGGATTCTCTACATTTTTGAACATTGCTGAACTTTCAATTAGTCTCATTCTAAATAAGCCAATTTGCCCTGTGCTTTGAGTCTATTTAACAATACAGTGGGTTGCTTACCATGATTTCTGAGTAATGATTACTCATTTTCTAAAATATAGCAGAAACTGTAGCAACTTCCTAAATTAATACTTAGATCATTTAATGCCTCCAGGTCAGGGGATAAAAGATGAATGAAAGAGTAGTTGGTGTAATTTAAGTATAGGTAAATTGTGACTATATTAAAATAATCTCATTGTGCATATACTTTATCAATATAGTTCCAAAGACCAAATTATTACTTAAAGTTTTACTTTTTAACATTTCTGTTACCTAGATTCAGGTTGTTATAAATCAGAGTTTATACAAAGAGTGTCACATTTTAATAAATAAACAGTTTATATGTTTTCAAAAATTGAAAGGTAGGATAAAGGTCATATCTTAGTACCAACTCTGTAAGGTATTTCACTTATTGTGAATTAAAATTAAAAAATACATATTTTTCTAGATTTGTATTTCAACAGTACCCTTCTAGAGTTCTAGGTAGTATCAAAAATAAACACAAGATTTTTAAAATTTCTCTGTACTGCCTAAATATTAGGTAGAATAAATAGAGAAGAGAGCCTATTAAATGACAGCCCACAATTTTCTAGAGAGTGCTTTGGAAATATGTTATCTGATGAACTTAAACTAATAATAAAATATAGTCATTCCACAATGTATATATACTTCAAAACATTGTGTTGTACATGGTAAATACATACAATTTTTTCTGTCAACTAAAAAAAATCACTGAGAAAAATAGTTATTGCTTTATAAAATTTTATTCATTAATAACCCCTAGACATAGTAATATAGTATTTAACCGATAAAATATATTGTTTAACTGCTTTTCAGTCCTTTAATAGTGTCACTAAATGTGCAACGGCAGACAAATTTATGGTATGATCTAATTGAGCAACCAAATCACCTATGACAGTATCTGAATAATGAATTGGTTTGAAATTTATTGAGGTAAAAGACTGCAGGTTTCATAAAGGCAACTTGAGTCTCCATAAACATTATCCATGAGAGGGCAATACTTTGAATCGTGAACCCATGCTTAAACACAAGAGAAATGTAAAGCTATAAAAATAGGAAATTATGTCATATTTTGCAATGTAAGTATACAAGTGGTTGTATGCATTTGTATAACTCACTGCCAATCACCACAGGTAATTCTTTAATAAAACAACACCTAGGTCTGAAGTGAAAATAGTAGAAAACATTAATATAATTAATTGAATTCTGAAAGTGTTTAAGGATAACAAAAATAATGTGATTTAAATAATACTTAGATTTACTTTTTACGTAAATAATGTTATCAAGCATTAGTAGACATGAAATTATAAGAGTCAAATCCCATAGTTATTTAATTAAATTTATTAATGGAAGGAAGGAAGCAAGCAAGTAAGCATAGACATTAGTAGGCAATGAGGGAAGCAATGGAAGAGAACTTGATATTTTACAATGTGACAGGATATGTTTAATTTATATCTGCTCACATGTCTTTTAGAAGCTGGAGAGAATGTAATACCACCACCACCCCATTTTGAAAGAAATGAAGAAAGAGAGCAGAACGTACTAAGAAAAAAAAGCATGACATTCCTGGTAACAGGCATCTGTATGGGGTACACTGGTAGAAAGTATAATTGATTTTTCCCTCTCAGTTTAATTTCTTGTTTGAATTCCAGGCCACCTCCCTTCCTGATTTCAACATTTCTGGCTTTACAGGTTCCTTCTCATTTCTCCATCTCTAAATAACGGAATGCCCCAGGGCTCTGACCTTAAATCTCTTGTTGTTTCTACATACAGTAATTCCCTGGCTGTTTTTATACAGCCTTATGTAATTAGGTATCATCTAAATGCTGAAGACTCCAAAATTAACATTTCAGCTCATATCCCTCCAGCTTCTTTTTTCACATTTGAGTACCTATAGTCCTTTCAAAATTAATGTGGACATCACCAAGCTCCTGATTTTCTCTTCTTTTCCCCAATCCTTCCTTCATTGCTCTCCTATTCTCTGTAAATGGCAATTCCATTCTTTCACTAGCTTAGGCCAAGATGCATTTTATACACCATGAAGCCTCCAAGTTAAAATTTACTATTTCTTTATCTCATACTTTTCTCCCAAAATTTTTATGTTTGAAATATGTTCCCAAACTCCTAAAGACTCATATGTTGTTGTATTTTTCTTGCCATCACTCTAACAACTTCATTCAGCTTAATAAAACCCCTATCTATATGAGGACATAATAAGGGTGAGACAGAGTGATTTAATGGAGGGGCCTAGAGTGGAAGAAAGGAAGAAAAGGAAAGAAAGAGAAGAAAGGGAGGAAAGAAGGAAGGAAGGAGGAAGGGAGGGAGGGAAGGAAGGAAGCAAGGAAGAGAACAAATGAACCAATGAAGGAGGGGATTCTCCCATACTCCTATTTGGCATTTGACAAAGTTCTTTGCCCAAATACACTCTAATCTACTAATGTATAAAGTCAATATGTTGGACCTGATGATTTCTAACATGTCTTGCAGATCTGTGATTTAAGACCACAGAATTTTAGATCAGAAGTTGACATTGACTTCAACTCAAGAATTAATAGTAGTTATTTGATAGTAGATTTTTGTGTGAATGAGGATTTGATTACTAATCTGGGAGAGAATGCTGTGGTCAGGATGTGGAATGGCTGAGTGGTGGTGATATGCACCACACAATTGTCACATTTGCAGTAGATTTAATGAGAAAGTGGGGGGGGGTGTTAAGAAATATTAGTAGTATGAACCTTTTAGCAATAAGAATGACTGTCTTGAATCTAAGAAATAATTTGAGAAATATTTTGGATATTACAATACAAGGCTTTGAGGAATGATAACATAAATTTTTCTTGGTTGCTGTGGAATGAATTTCATGACCGCTTACTTTCACATAAATCTAAAGATTTTCAGAAGACTAAAATATTGTGCCTGTTTTTCTTAATAGCACTTAGAAAATTGATTTATTTTCAGTGACATAAGGAATATAAAATATGAATTATCAATTAAAAGAATAAACTTATATTTCAGAAAAAAATGCCAATATTATATGGAACTTTGACAAAAATGAATACCTTTCTTATGAAAAGAAACTCTTAGCCACTGTAATTATTATCAGTGTCATTTCTTAAACCTAAGTACTCATCTAATCAAAATATTATAGTTTTTCCTTTCAAGATAAAAGAAAAAAATGTGCAAATAAAGGCATAGCCTTTGATTTTTAAAATAGGTTTAGCTGAGTAAAAGACAAGGCCTAAAATCCTAGAAACAGCTGCTAAGAGATTAGTGTTTTGTTTCTGACCAGAGTGATTAATCTATGACTTTCAAGAAATTTTAGTGACTACTTTGCATAACAAGATGTTCAATGAATGGCCACTTCAGAACATTTGAATATTATAAATCATTATAGTACCAGTTTGAAAACTAAAAGGCCTTCTAATACTCAGCATGCTACAATAACTCCATGAAATTATTTTTGGCATACTTCAAGAGTATTCATTTCCTCATTACTTTTTCCTGCTGAGAGAGCTCACACAGAACACACCATTCTTTATGTTTTATAGAATATTTATGGTATTCTTAGAATGTAACAAAAAACAACCCTCAATGATGCAAAAAGGAGACGTGGGGGCCTATGTATGTTAAAATGAGGACGGGATTTAAATGTATGTATCTATTAAAACATGTACTTCCTTTAGATTGTCTCCACTTGAGAAAGATTTTAATAGAAAAAGGGCATTATCTTTGGAGAGTTGGAAGCAGCTTTCTAAGTCCTAAAAGCCTTTTAAATGCAAAGGTATACAAAAAAGATTTGTCTTATGCAAATTTAAGCAAAAGTCTGCTGAATCATATTGCAGAGACCAATGGCTGCTTATTTTCATTCAGATGTCAGGTCATATTTTCATATACAAACAGCCATGTAACTACATTTGAGTAATGCTGGGGAAATATGTCAATTTTGAAGAAAATTGATTTTTACTTTGTAATTGGCAATAAAAAAAAAAACCACTTTAGGATTCCTGGCTGCCTTTTTAATGATTTTTTTAACCTTCATGTGACTTACCAAATCTTTATATTTAAATTGGCAAAGCCCCCCAAGGGACTTAGTAAATTGTTTTATGTCATAGGGAGGGGAAGGTGACAAAATAGAAATCAAGTTTGTTCCCAGGGAATGGACACACTTGAAGCTTGGACTTGGGGAGGAGGGAAGGCAAGGGCATCATACATAACCTAATCATCTGTACCCCCATAATATGTTGAAATAAAAAAAAAAAGAAATCAAGTTTGTGTCTAGGCTAGAAAAGATTATATGTGTGGTCTGTTTATGTAAGGAATGTGTTAATGGATGTGAAGACTGTGCATATAAATACTTTTCTTAATGAAGTGTAATAATTTACATGCCCATCCACTGTCTGCAACTTTTCCTGATTTAGCTAGTCTCAGATAAAATCATAGTTAATTTCACAAGTAAAAATTCATATGAAATTGGTTAATTTGTATTTTTTAGATACATGTGTAGTTGAAGGTTTTAATGAGTCTGATCCTCTGAAACTTGTCCACTTTGTCAACTTATTCATTGTTTTTTATCTACTTTATAACTTTTAAATATACTAGATATATCATATTGCTTACTTTTTTGATAAATTTGTTTTCTCAGTTTGTAGCATGATTTCATCTTACAGCATTTGACATAGATATTAAAAATCTATTATTTTTCCTCTTATTTATCTTCCTTTAAACCGAGCATTTCTTCTTTAGTATAGATATTTAATGTTCACTTCTTCTATTTTTATATTAGAAAAATTACACCAATATATTTAATCCATGTGAAATTGATTTTCATGTAAGATGTTGATGGGTCCAAGTATTAATTATTATATTTAAAAATTTTATTATTTGACACTTTATATTATATTTTGCTAATTCGTCATAAAAATCAAAACATTGAATTTTATCACATAAGTAAATCTTTGCTACAAAAGTAGAATTATATTCTCAAATTCTTGCTAACAGAATATTATTGTATAATTATTCTTGAGTACCATGACATGAAATATATTTTAAAATTGATACTCGCTTACTTTTATTTTTAGAACTTACCTTGTAATTTGGAATTTACGTATGAAAAAATGCTTCCAGTTGAATCAAATACTGGCAGTCAAAATCCTTCAGAAACCTAAAACTGAGCTAAGATGTTTGTAAGATACAAAAAATAATAAACACAAATTCCTGTTTTCAGGGAGTTTACCAATCAAGAAGATAAGTAGGCTGTCGGTCACACATAAGTATAATTCAAGCGGAATGTGATAAATCACCAGAACTTTCTGTAGTGCTGAAGACATTCAGGGAAGAAAGTGGTTCAAAAAACACTGAGAGGTTGGATAGGAATTTAGCAGATGGTATACCCCAGGAGAGGAGTACAAAGTAAAGAGAGATAAAGTCAGCATCAGCAAATACCAAAATCCTGGAAAATATGTGACCTATTTGATAATCTGTAAATAATGTGGCTTAACTCTAGATGTACAGGTTGTGGAAAGATTGAGGAGAGGTCACAAAAAAACTACCTCCAATGCCTAAGCATCTGGATTATCTACTTCAGAGATAGAAGGTTTTAATTTGATTGGTTCTAATAAGAGACTGATCAGTATGTGCTTTAGGAAAATTAAGGTAGAAACAAATTTATTTAAAAAGGGGAGAATAGTTAGGAGGCTATTGCATCAATTCACTCACTTGTTCACTTGTTCGTCTATCCAGCAGTGATTTATTGAGTGCCTGCTATGAATCAGGCATTGTTCTGAGTTCTGCACCCACAGAAATTAACAGAGTACAATAACTCAGGTAAGATTACTGTCATAAATTAGATATGAGGAAGTATTTTATATTACGAAAAAAACACAGAAACCATAAAATAATAGATTATAAATTTTTTTCCATATTCACAAGATTATCTTCATGGCAAAAATATCATGAAAGTAAATCATATGGGGAAAATAATTAAAACTTACATTTCAGTCACAGTTTTAATTTCCCTAAAATACAAAACAAAAGAAAATCTTTATGGATAAATAAGACTAAATATATCATAGACAAATAGAAACATTATACTAGTTGTTCTCACTCTACCTTATACTATTGATGTCTCTCTCCACCCCTTCCAGGTACCTTTTTAAAAATGTTTAAATTGTTTTCTAGTTAATATTCATGATTCTCATTCTACTCTAGTTTTATTTTAGCCCAGGGAGGACAAAAATGCCTTGGTTGTCATGGTCCTTATATTCTAGAGGGAGGAAAACACATTCACTCAGAAAAAAGAATGTTTATAAACTTTAAAGGATATTGGTTTTGAACAGATTATGTTATGCCAGGGGCTATGGAGGAAACTCAAGTCAGGAATTGGGACTTAACCTTTGACAGCGTGGCAAAGCAGAGTGATTCTGGCCAGGTGATATTTAAGCTGACACCTAAAACTTATGGATACAGTAGAAGTTTGAGGGAAAGACTACTTTAGGTAGCAGGACTAAGGCAAGTAAAAAACATGCTGGGAAAATAAATAAATAAAGTTGGACATTCTATGTCTTCTAATTAACTGAGTTTGGGCAAGGACGTTTAAATTAGTTTGCCTTTTCTTAAATTCTAAAAGTTTAAAATCATCCTGAAAGAATGATTTCGAAAGAGTTGTACATTATTTCTTTGTAGGTATAGTGTTTGAAATACAGAAACCTAAGACAAGGTTTCTAAAATGCATTTACAAAAACAAGACAGGAAATAAAAAATGGTAATAAGTATATAAAAAGACATTTTTTCCTATTCCAACAACCTGAGTTATCAAAGTGATATTTTAAATTTTTAGTAGTATTTAAGATATTAATATTTGACAATATTGGGTAACCATACGCTTTAGCTTATGATTATTAAACAAATGAGTTTTCCAAAGTAATTTAATGAATTTCATTTAAATTGTGTGTTTAATATGAACTGTCATATTAAAACATACTAATTGATGATTCTTTTCTTTTTATGCTGATAATACATTTTGGGCTTAGGTTTTCCCATTAGGACAAAATTGTCACCTTGAACCATAATTATATCAGATAGTACATCATCTGCACATAAGTTCATGTTTATAAAAACTTCATCACTAACCTTTTTCATGTTAGTTTTTAGTATTATTTTCAATTTATTGACAATAATTTTATGACAGCATCAACATTTTCAAAAATTTTGAACTTTTTAAGGAGGAAGGTCAAAATATAAGGAGCCACACCAATCCGAAGATGATTTTGTATATAAATGCATACAGGACATTATGATAATTTTTATATTATATTTTATATTAAACTATTTAAGAAGAGGTCAAATGAAATATAGTTTAAAAACTATTTTATGATTTTTTTGAAGCTGACTATTCCTTTGACGTCGCTTTTCTTGTGAGCTAAAATAATTTTTAATAAATAGGTATTTCAGTAAGATTCAATAATTTACAAAATTTGGATAAGTCTTATAATAAAATTTCAGTAACACAGTTTTATTAATGTTATCCTACTTATCTCCCACCTCTGACTAGACTTAAATCTCGATGATCTCACTCTTTTTGTCAGTACTGTCCTTCCTCAGAGTTCTTTAGTAAGTGGGGAGATCCAGAGTTTCGGCATGATGAGTGTGTCCTGTGCATCGGCAAACAGAAGAAAACTGAGTAATGCATAACCAAATCTGGGAGAAGACAATATTTTTGGCATTATGAGGTTCAAATTCTATCCTAGCGTGAGGATACTTAGCTCATACATAGGCTTTAAGGAGATATATTGGAATATTAGTAAGAGTGCCATATGATGTATTTTATTTTTAAATATTTAGGAACAAAACAAAACAAAAAGGACAGAAATAAGAACTGAATAAAAATAACTACAAAAAAAACTTGAATGTGTCTTCAAAGTGTGAAATTACTGTTATATCGCACCTTTCTGTGCCTACTATAAAAACACAGACCTTCTCTTTCCACCTAAACACACCCACATAAACACATACATGCACGCACACACATGCACACTCTCATACACACATGCACACAACATATCGTAGTGATTAATAATACAAATTCTGGAATCAGTCTACCTGGAGTTAAGTTTTGGTTCTGTCACTGATAGCATTAAACTCGGACAAATTATTTAACCTCTGTGTCTTTACTTTCCTCATCTATAAACAGATTTGTAAAGTGCATGTTGTCAGAATTAAATGAGTTGGTATATGTAAATCACCTAGACCAGTGCCTAGCAAACAGTAAGAACTATGTGATTACAAATAGTAAGCAAAATGTGAGTGTGAAATGATATCATTACTGCTGCTACTATTGTATTAATACACAGCAGCAGAAAGCCTGTGGAGAGAAGACAAAAAGGAAAATTACGGCACTTTATTGGGAGGAAGGAAATGATTTACTTTTAGTTTCTAGAAATGAACTGTCTTCAGTCAAGTTAGGATCATTCAGCAAAACCTTGTGAGAAAGCAGATGACACAGAAAGAGACTGAATGGCATTTAACTTTGTGTGACTTTAAAAGCAAAGTGAGCCAATGGTCTGCATCTAGCCCTGGTGAGCAGAAACCATGTCGTCCACATAGATATGTACACCACTACCCTTGGTTGCTCTAAATATGGACTCCTTCTTTTATTGTTTCACATCTATATTCTCATCTGATACCCAAATGCATTATTAGATATACATATGGTATATATTAGTATTATTATTACACAGAGCAAGCAGTTGATTTTGAAAAAGTTGTCACTTATCCAATGTCAAAATCTAAGAGAATTAGTATTAAAACTGAATTCTTAATATCATATGTTTTGCATTATACCATTTGTCATTATTAATATTCCATTTTAGAAACATTGTCAAGTGTTTTAAGAAACAGTAATGTCACTATGATTAACATTATGTAATGATATAAAATTATAGTGGATATTTTTACATCTCAATATACATTGTAAACTATCATTTATGAATCAAAATCTAAGATATGTCCCAGAAATATTCCTGAACTATGTACACAATGTAGCTTTTTAGATACAGTGCCACGAACACTCAATAAATTAACCATAACAAAAAAAAAATTAAACTCAAAAACTAAAACTGTTTACATTACTCTCTTTCAGGAGAAAAAAAAAAGCAGGGAAAAGGTAACAACAGCAAAACCTAATTTTTTTTCTAAATGGATAAAATGTGACGCGTGTTATCAAATGAATTCCACCAACAGAATGTAATTTGGTTAAGATATTATTGGTGTCTAGTGAAGTATACTATCATTATACCTGGATGACCACATGTTGTTTGCCCTGGACAGTTGTAGTTTATACGTATTTTCCTGGTATCCCTTTTGTTTAGCTTTTGACTCAGATTTTTAAATTTTTTAACAAAATGTTAGTATTAATAGTTACATAATACAAGTCAGGGTTATTTTGGCAGATCCTCACTTTGTACTTCCAGTTGTGAAAATACAAGTGAATGGAGAACAGCATTTTTACTCTACCACATGGTTAAATAAACTATCAGGTACATCTCTTTTTCCTTGATCCTTTCTAGAAGCTGGATAACTCCTACTAATGTTTTACAGATAGTGCCTCTGATCTTCCACCAGTTAAAGAAGGAAGTATTCAGAGCTGTTGACCAAGGCCCCCACTTGGTCATCCAGCAAGTTGGGCCATGGGCTCTTCTGTGGCCTATGAGATGCATGAAACCACAAAACACTGTTGTTAGTTGGTGGGGGAAGGTGGGAAAATGAGAGAGTTACACGTTTGGTGCATGTGAAATAAGGAAATACGGACTCAGCATCCATCCATAGGCATATAGAGAGTGGCCTGAGGATTCTTACTTCATATGACTTCTCATTTATTTTTAGGTGTAAATCTATAATAAATGTTTATCATCTAGTATTTTAATGCTTATTTATTTTTAAGCCATAAATTCCTTCTGTAGCAATGAATGGCTTAACTCCCCAAAAGTGCATTTATAATAAAAAATTAAGAACTAAATTTCCATTTCTTAAGAAGTTGATGAATAATACGTTACTTGCACATACTCATTGTTGACATTTTCCGTACTTATCACTAGCCACATGAAAAGCAAAAGCAAAAGATAAAATTATCAAAGAAACAGTAGCAAGAATTACAGAAGGTAGTAGCCATACTAAGAAGACATTGCTCTAAAACAAAGATTTCACATACGCAGAGTATATGTATAATGTATTTTTGCATAGCACTTGTGAAGGAGGATATTTTATTTAAATCAAATGATTTTTTGAAAATTAAATTTGATCATTTTTGATTTCAATATTTCTTGTACATGTACAGAAAAAGTTAAGCCATAGAAATTGATTCCATTACTACATAAGAATTTAAAAATTGTCAAATAATTCCACTTTTATCAGATTTGCCAAATAGAAAAAGAATTCATTTCAATAATGCATTAATAATTATCTTCATGAAATTCAGTAATCAAAGTAAACATTTTATAAGTTCTTTCGGTTATCTAACATTGCATGAATTCAAATAGAAAGTCAGTTAAGTAATTCATTATGTAAGGTAAAATAATTTACATTTATGGTGATAATATTAATAAAATTTATTTGAAGCACCGGATCATGGTAAAAGAAGTATTTAACTAAATTAAGAAATTAATAAAGTGAAAACATACATGGAATTTAATAGAAGCTGTTGTCTAAATCAAAAATTTGTATACAGAGAGACATAGGACTACAAAATGTTTTTGACAAAACAAATGTCTAGGCAGTATGCACTTTGTCCCTTTGCAGCTCATCATTTATTAGATGTTAGAAATACTTGAGCCTTTGGTGAATTACTTTGTAAATCAACGTAGGTATTCTAAAATTTTATTGAACCTTTATATAAAACAGTCCTCTAAAATGTGTTTATATTTTATATTAAAAATCAGCTTGGAATGTTTATTAAAATACTTCGATGAGTGTGACACCAAATAGATCAGCTTTTAAAGCCTCTAGTAAGTTTCAGTTATTAAGAATACAGATTGCAAAGAGGAAGAGAAATATCAATGTAGCCTTACAAAAGTATGAGGGATCGATAAAGTCAAAAATAAGAGGTCAAATAATGAGTAAACTTTTATTTTCAAATTCTATAAATGCTCTTTAGAATATCATGTGGAAAGAATCATTTGATGGACTCCCATTTTTATTTGAATAAACTATTTTCTATACCTGAACAAAAAACTTGACAGGTTTTCTAATTTTTTTGCAGCATCTAAGTTTGGCAAAACGTTTAAAACACTCACAGAGGTAACATATATTGGATTGTGATCCAGCCTTAGATTAGCAAACTACACCTCTCAGTCCAAAGCTGGCTCACAGATTGTTTTGTGTAGCCTGAGCAAAGACATTGCTTTTTGCTTTTTTTAAAATTTTAAAATACTTGTTAATGAAATATCAACAACAAAGAAAAATAATGAATAACCAAGAGACTGTATGTGGACCACAAAGTATAAAATATTTACTTTCTGGTCTTTTCCAGAGAAAAAAGTGGCAAACCAAGATTGAAAGCCATTGGGATTTGAAAGCTGGAGAGTCACATAATATGAATTACATTTTATAAGGATTATTCTGATAGATGTGGTGAAATATTCTGCAGGTGACCAGAGCAGAAGCAGCATGATCTGTTAGGATGCTATGGCAATGATTCAAGTAATAGGTGGTAATGGCTAGGTCTAGGATGGAGCTGAAAATTATCTGGATTTGGAATATAACTAGAAGGAAAAATCAACAGAATTGGCTGATTTGGTGAATGAAAACAAGAAAATAGTAAAAAACAATAAGCCCTATAATTGTAGCCTGAACTACTGTGTGGTGATTTTTCTAAGAAGGGACAACCCACAGTGTGTAATTTTTTTATATTGTTCAGATTGCGAGTATTTCTTTTCTTTCTCTACAATTAAATTTTCTCACTGATTCTATTATTTTCTCATAATTTTTATTTAAAAAAAGAAAATATCTGCTATTGCAAATGAAGAAAAAGTAACAGTTTTAAAAGTTATCATCTTTATTAATTACTATTTTTAATATATTTCCATTTTGATCATCAGTTACTTTTTCTGACAACAAATTTCAAAATAATGGCTTAAGAGTGGCAAATGTGTTTTGTTAGAGACATAGAAAATAGCACAATCATATTTACTTTAAACGTGTTTTCTCATTTAACAGACCCTTAATGCATCTCTACTGGAGTTAAGGAACTATTTTTGTTAATATGCTTAAGTAGTCTATAAGCATTTCTCTGTGTTGCATAGGTAATCTGAAATAATCATTTCCACAGTTATATTAGTTAACATAAGACAACTGTAAAAGTTTTATAGTATCTGTTGTTAACAGTTAAGCTCCTTTAATGCTTATATTCCCACTTCCTTAAAAAAAAAAGCTCTTTAAAAACTTGCCATCTTCTCTTTTTCTTATTCATGTATTTGAAAAAACTGATTTCTCATTACTTCAATGTGTCTATTTTCCCTGACTTACTTTTCGGTGTTAGATTCAATCATTTGCTTCCTAAAGGACTTTTAACTTAGCCCAAATTTGTAATATAGTAGAAAGAGTCACGTGGGTTATATGATGAATATTTCACCATCATCAACAACTTAAAAAAGAAAAAGAGAGAAAAATGATTATTCAAATCAGAGAAACCTTTCATATTATTGCTGAATGTAGGCTATCTTTCTTCTGTCAAAATTTATCATGGTGTGGATACCAATCTGTTAGCACTAATTGAACAAACACTTGGGGGAACAACTGTTGTTTCCCACATTTATGTCTATATCACGGTAAAAGAAGTGTGAGGATGGTTTTATGAGGATAATCATAATCCCATTATTTGTCCATGTGATTTTCTGGGTTATGGCTTAAGTTTAAACGTGACTTTTATCACTCACAACATTTTATTGCTTACCAATAGTAAATTGATAGTCAAAGAAATACCTACAAAAATAATTTTGTTGTTCTAAAAATCCCTCCTGCTGGGTTCCATGGCTTCCTACTGAGCACTGAAGAGCAACAAGGGCACACCAGTCCTGTCTACGTCAAGGATTACATATTTTGAATCAATTAGCTAGATAGTTATGATAAAATTTTTACTCTTGTTTTCTGAATTTACTACTTATTTGCCTAGACAATAGGAATTTCATCTACTTTTGGTCTCTTGGAATTTAAAATTGGAAATGTTGTAATATTAGATCCTTAAAGACTTTTT
>RJWJ010004705.1:0-73738 GCA_004363605.1 Indri indri | reverse complement strand
CACAGTGGTCACAGATAGTGCATGTTCCCAGTTTGCAGCCCTGGGTGAAGTGTAGTTGCTTTGCCTGTGTTCCGTGTGCGCGTGTGTGCGTGCCAGTGTACTCTCAGAGCTGCCGTTTACTGGGTCCTTATGCGTGAGCCTGGCACTGCAGCAGCATTATGCCGCTACCTCGCTTGTCCTCATGTCCACCTGCGAGGTGGGGGTACAGCCCCCTCCCCATTTTACAGAGGAGAACACTGAGGCGCAGCGACGCTGAGCAGTGTGCGTCAGGCCACTCAGCAGCAGGCGGTGGAGCCAAAATCTGACCCTGCTCCTCCTGCCTCCGCTGGACTGTGAGCTGCTCTCCCAGTGTCTAAATTTAGGTTCTGTTCTGTGCTTCCTTGTCCGGAAATGAGCTATTGTCAGGGCCGCGCCTGCTAGCAGAGCCCAAGTCTGAGCGCACAGCGTTTCCCTGGCATCGCGGTGCGTGGGGCTGGGAGCCAGAGCCGCAGGCTGGGCACTGGGAAGGGCGGGAGCCTGTGGAGATCCTTTCCTAGGTCTAAAGGGACTGGTTGCTCAGGTTTTCGTCCCAGGCTTGGCCCAGGGCGGGGCTCCACATTGAGTGGGGTGTGGCTTCGTGCTGGGGGGACACTGTGGCATGCTCTCTTGCCCACCCGTGGCCGGAGGCTGGCATCCGCATCAGAGCCTTACCAACCATGTCGTCTCTGCCCAGCAGTCTCTCCACAGTAGGAATCGGGAACCGAACCTGGTCTGACCCAAGCACGCAGCTGATTGGGTGGATTGTTGGGAAGTTCGGGGGATGCCCTGGTTTTCAGGGTGGCTGCATGCAGGTGCCTTTCTCCTTGTCAGGAGGCAAAGCCAGCAGTAAAGACTCACAGACCTCCAGGTCCTAGTAGGAGACTCGGAAGGGCTCTCTTTCCACCGTGGGGCCAGTCTCTGTGTGCCTGTGGATGGGCTCTTCTGTGGCAGGGGACGGGGCCCCTTGAGTGACAGCCCTACTGGAACCACAGGTAACGGATGGCGGCTGCGGGTAACATTAGTCCTGTTAGCTGGCATTTATTGGGCACTTGCTGCATGCCAGGCATAGGCTGAGCACATTAGGTATATTCGACGCTCTCTCGATGACGGGTGGTGTTACTACAACCACTTTGCGTGATGCCATGAGCTGTGGTGAGGTTTGGAGAAGTCACTTGCCCTAAGTCCCACAGCCAGGAGCTGGCCAGCTGGGGGTGGGTATCTTTAAGAGGGCAGGTGCTGAGGCTGCTCAGAAGCAGCTGGCCAACCCCTTTCTCCCGCCCCATCCAGCAGGCGCAGGCCTCTGGTTGACAGGGGAGGAGGAGAGGCCCAGGGCAGGAAGGGATTGCCTGGAGTCACACAGCACATCACGGGGGAGCTGGGGCCATACGGGACACACCCACTTCAGGCCAAGGGCCTTTCCACCTTCCCGTGTTGCCTGGGTCTTTGGTGCCCAGGTGGTGGAACAATCTGCTGCAGCCTGTGCCTCAGCTCTGTCTCCTGTCCTTCTTCACCTCTCCCACTCTTGGCCAAGCCGTGTCTCCTCTTTTCTGGACAACTCAAGAGCCTCCTTGTCTGGATCCCCCCGTGACTCCCTAAAGTAACCATGTGGACCTCCGCTGTGCCCATGTCCCTGGCACTCTTTCCACGTCAGCCTTCTCGCCCTGTGCACGTGGGCTCTCTCCTGCCCCAGGGCCTTTGCCCCTGCTGCACTCTCAGCTTCTGGTGCCAGCATAGTGCTCGCCCTTCCTCATCCTTCAGGTCTCAGCTTTCCTGTCCTCTCTCCGAGAGGCCTTCCTTGCCTCCTGCCCAAATCTGCCATGCCCAGTGAGTCCATCGGAGCACATCTGTTTGTTGCTGACCTTGCATCTGGCAGCCCTGGCTATGAGGTCCCCGAGAACTCATCCGACTTACTCCCTCTGTGTCATCAGGGCCTGACCTACGGTCCCTGCTCAGCGATGCTGTGGTCCCAATGCAGCAGGTGTGTGTGGGTAATGCCAGTGAGTGGGCCAAATATTCTCCCCAGACGTTTACTGTCAGTGAAGCAGGACCGCAATAAAGTGAATTTAAAATGACCATTTCCCTTCTTTCTCAGGGAAGGAGTCCATTATCAAATGATAATTAACCATGACCTCCCCGAGGGCCGGGCGTAACTCCCCCGGGGATCTACCGAGGAGCGAGGAGGCTGTGCTGCCTCTGTTCTCTCCACCGCTGGCTTCTCTCTGCCCTGGTCCATGCCCCGTCAGGTGGATCCTGTCAAATGCACACCTGCACCTCTGCTCGGGAGAATTGGGGGTGGGTTTTGCCAACCGGAGGCATTGCCAGGAGCTTGGAGGGCAGACGGGGAGTGAGGCTGGCATGTTGCCTCTGCACTCCCTCCCTCCTTTGGGAGGGGGGTGCAGTAGCTGCAGCCGCCCGTGATCGTGATGCGACCCCGGGGTAGCCTCAAAAGACATTGCGAATCCTCCCAGCAGTAAAACTTGGGTCGGTGCATCTGGTCGTCCGATTTGCTAGGAAGGAAGGTGATGGCTCAAGGTAGAGATGTGCACTAATGCGTGGGCCGTCGGGCTGCGCAGGGGCGTGGAAAGGACAAGCTCGGAGGAGGATGGCAAGGTGGCCTGGGGAGGAGGTGTGCGGATGGGCCTCTTAGACTGAGGACGGGGTGGGAAGGTACTTGTGCCCTGCAGTGGTCAGGGTTCCTCAGAGAAGCATAGCAACGGGAGACACACACACACACACACACACACACACACACACACGGAATTGGCTCACACTGTTACTGAAGCTGAGCGGTTCCTTGACCTCTGTCTGTGAGCCGGAGCCAGGGTGCTGGTGGGCAGTGCCAGTCTGAAGGCCGGGGTGCTGCGGGGCTGATGGGTGGGTGGTGAGTCCCAACCCCACCCCAGCTCTGCATTCGGGCCGTGAGAGCAGATGATTTCTTCCTCTGCCTTTGGTCTGCTCAGGGCCTCAGGGGACAGCTGAGGCTCCGCACTGGGAGGTCCGTCTGCTGTGCTCGGTCCATGGATTCCAGTGCCAGCCTCCTCTGCAAACGCCTCACACATGCACCCCCGAGTACTGTTTGGCCAGCTGGCCGGGGGCCCCGGCCCTGTCAAGTTGACACGTAGCATTAGCCATCCCATGCCCCGTGCTGTGGCTCCAGAGGCATCCGTCACACAGGAAGTTCCCATCATCGATGGCCACCGTAACCCACCTGAGGACGCCAGGCAGCCTCTCTTCCAGCTGCTGAGTGCTTGCTCAGGGGACCCTGCGCGAGAAAGGGCTGAGATGGGGGACAGCTGCAAAACACGGACTTCAGCTCTCCAGGGCGGAGCTGGTCACTGCTGCTGCTGAGGACCCAGTCTCCAACACCAGGGGACAACAGTGACCTTGGGTATGGCAGCATTACCCGGGGAGACCAACTAGTGCCTGTGGCAGGTCGGTTTCCTTGTTCTTGGGGACATGGATACATAAATCAGGCGCAGAATTGCCTGCCCTGCCCACGTGCTTCTGTCAGCAATACAGTCGCAGAATTCCTCCCTTATAATCACCGCAGCCCGGAATCGCCACCGCCGTTTGAAGGATGCATGCTGTGATGCACAGTGCGGCAAAGGGCTCTCACCCATGCATTCACTTGTCACTGCCCAGAAGCAGCTGGTGTGACAGGGGGAAGAGCCTGCCGAAGGCTGCTGTGCCAGCGTCAGGGTACCCCCCAGAAGGTGGGGTGTGGTCCTGAAGCAGGACACGTGTACCTTAAGTCAGTGCTGACTGTGCTGTGCCAGCTAATCCGTGGCCACACGTGCAGGGAGGAGGGCAACAGATGGAGTTAGGAGGAGCCCCTCACTGTCGTGTAATAACTGGGCATCAAATAATTTATCATCCAAAGTAGGACACTTCAGAGCATGAAGGGGTGCGTTATTAATAATCACATAGGACAATCCAAGACATATGGTTGCGCTGTTGGTTTGCTAGGCCTGTGCTATGGTCTGAATGTTGGTGTCCCCCCAAATCTGTATGTTGAAATCTAACCCTCAGTGCAGTAGTATTAAGAGGTGGGGCCTCGAGGAGGTGATGAGGTCATGAGGGTGGAGCCCTCACGCGCGGGATTAGTGCCCTTATTAAAGAGACGTGAGGGAGCCTGTTTACCCCTCCCCCACGTGTGGGTACGGTGCAGAGGCACCATCTCTCAAGCACAGAGCCCTTGTCAGATGCCAGATCTGCTGGTACTTGATCTTGGACTTCCCAGCCTCCAGAACTCAATCAGTTCTGTTGTTCACAAATGACTCAGTCTAAGGTATTTTGTTGTAGCAGTCCACATTCACTAAGGCAGGCTGCCTTAACGAAGTGCCACAAACGGAGCAGCTGAAATAATGAAAACTGATTGTCACCCAGCTCTGGAGGCCGGGAGCCCGAGGTCTGGTGTCAGCTGGACAGGTTTCTCCTGAGGGGTGAGAGGGAGGCTCTGTCCCGGGCCTCGGTCCCAGCTTCCTTGACTGGCTGGCAGTCTTTGGCGATCCGTGGCTTGCAGACGTGTCACCCTGATTTCTGCCTTTTGTGACGTGCTGTTCTCCCTGTGTGTTTGTCTCTGTGTCCAAATTTCCCCTTTGTGTAAGGACACAGTCATATTGGATTAGGGACTGATCCAACCTACTCCAGTGTGACCTCATCTTAACTAATTATACCTGCAATGACCCTATTTCCAAATAAGGTCACGTTCTGAGGCACTGGGGTTAGGATTTCAACATACGGATTTTGGGGAGACATAAGTCAATCTATAACAGTCATCCCCTTAATAACTCCTTGAAGTGTCTTTGCCTCCAGTCCCTTGGGTGTGGTGTGTCGGGGGTCCTGTGCCCAACGCCTCCACTGGGGAGCAGCGTCACAGTTCCGTGATGCTGGACGCTGGGACCAAGGCCACTTGGTCCTTCTGCTGAGCTGCCTGGGGGAGAAGGGGGCACTGTGATGAGGGGTGACTGGCCCCAATTACCAGAGGGAAATCCGGTCCCTACTTCTTGCTATCTGGAGCCCAGAGGACCCCCCGGGATGTTTCTTGGTACTGACATATCTAATGAAAAAGGTTAATACCCACAGACCTGGAGCACGACAGAGTCAGATGGCAGTTACGCTCGGGTCACTCCCCAGCTGGGACACCAGGGGCCTGTGGGTGGCTGGAGGGAGAGGAGGAGCTGCCGATTTTTTCCCTTCCCCCTCGCTCACCTTTCCTGGCCACCTGGAAGGAGGAGTCCTGGTGGGACAGTGCTGTGGTGCAGGTTCCAGGCAGGGGCATGGCGGATGGCATCTCCCTCCGTGACAAGGTCACCGATAGGACCTTGTGCTTCCTCTGTGTTAGGGTGAGGGTTTCTCATCTGAAAGGGGGCAAGAATGGCTGCTGAGCGCAGCTTTGTGGGACCCCCTCCGTGCCACTCCTGGATCTACTTCTCACCCTTCTGTCTGGTGTGGTGCCCTGGGGGCCACATCACCTGAGCCCCTGCCCTCTGGCTTCCGTCAGGCTGTGGCCAGCGGCAGCTCCAGCTGGAGGTGGCAGGGAGGGAGGAGGCAGAGGCGGGGTATCCCCTGTCCTTCCCCTGCTTTGGTGCTGCAGTGCTGGGGTGGCTGCATCCTCCGTGGACCCTCTCTCATGGCCCTGGTTCTCCTCGTGTTCCTGGAGCCACCTCCTCCCTCACCCGCCAGCCCGGAATGGGGCAGCCTCCTGTCCTCACTCGCGCCTGGACACGTGCCTGGCATGGTGCGCCTTGGCTGCCTTAACCCTGCCCTTGCCTTGGCGGTCTCCATTCCCTTCTCTTCCATCCAGCCATCTGGGGTGAACTCCTCCCTCCAAGTGGAGCCGGGGAATGAACAGGCCACCTGAGGCTGGACCTCTTTTCCACCACTCACAAGACATCAGGCAATTTATGCCACCTCTCGGAGCCTCTTCATCAGATTAGGACAGTAAGGTCCAATTTCACAGGTGTTGATAAGTGTAGCAGAGAGATTAATGCCCCCAAGTCCACATCCTGATCCCAGAGCCTGTGTGTACCTGACCGTACGCGGCAAAGCAACGTTGCAGATGTGGCGAAGGGTCTTGGGTGAGGAGGGCAAGCTGAATTGCCTGTGTTAACCGCAAGGTCCTTGTAGGAGGGGGCAGGAGGCCAGTGTCAGAGAAGGAGACGGGACAACAGGAGCAGAGGGGAGAGGGAGAGAAAGGGGAAGACGGAGAAAGACCGGAGAATGCTGTGCTGACTGTTTCAAAGATGGAGGGAGGGGCCCTGAGCCGAGGAATCTGGGTGCTTCTATGAGCTGGAAACGGCCGGAAATGGATTCTCCCCTGGAGCCTCCAGAAGGAATGAAGCCCAGTCCACCCCTTGATTTTAGCCCAGGGGGACTGATTCAGATTTCTGACTTCCAGAACTATAAATTAGTAAGTTTTGGTTGTTCTAAGCTACTGAGTTTGTGGAAATTTGTTACAGCAGCCATAGGAAACTTACACGATGAGAATTAATGATAATACTAATAAAAACACAGGCAGACTACCTGTCACAGAGCAGGTACTAGGGAAACAGTCACTGCGTTTGGAAACAATGGGCTCAGGCCCCCCCGTTTGGGAAAAGCGGATCTGTAGACCCAGATGTGGAACACGCAAAGCCCTGCTGTCTTTGCTGGGTCCTTGGTCACCACCTGCCTTATCCTCACCCACATCATCTTCCTCCACTTCTAAAGTCCTTCCACTTTCTCTTCTATGCTAGTCATCTGTGGCTGCCTAAAAAACTACCCCGTGATGTACCAGGTGAAAACAGCTATTTGATTTTATTTCATGTTTTTTTTTGGAAGACAGAGTCTTGCCCTGTTGCCCTAGCTAGAGTACAGTGGTGTCATCATAGCTTGCCAAAACCTCAGACTCCTGGGCTCAGGTTATCCTCCTGCCTCAGCCAGCTGAGCAGCTGGGACGATAGGTGTGCACCACCATGCCCGGCTAATTTTTCTATTTTTTTGTAGGAACGGGGTCTTGCTCTTGCTCCTCCCACCTCGGCCTCCCAGAGTGCTAAGATTACAGGCATGAGCCACCATACCTAGCCGTATTCCACGGTTTTGTGAGCCGGGAGTGGAGGCAGGGCTCAGCTGGGTGATTCGTCTGCTGCAGGTTGCATTGACCAAGGTGGCTGGGTGGTGTCCAGCTAGAGGATGGCCTGGGCTGGATGGCCCAAGGCAGCATCCCTCTCGTGTCTGGCGCCTTGGTGGGCACAGCAGGGAGCTGGGCTCAGCTGGGCCTGTTGCCTGAGCACGGGCATCTGGCCTGTTCAGCATGACAGCCCAGGGTGGTGGGACTCCTCCTGTCGTACTCAGGGCTCCTAGTGTAATGTCCAGTGAACAAGGTAGCAATTATGTGGCCTTTGATGACCCAGCTTTGGACATCCCAGAGCCTCGTATCTGTTATACTCTTGGTTGAGTGGGTCACAAGC
This sequence comes from Indri indri, assembly GCA_004363605.1. Classification (NCBI taxonomy): domain Eukaryota; kingdom Metazoa; phylum Chordata; class Mammalia; order Primates; family Indriidae; genus Indri; species Indri indri. Next base: position 66,269 of record RJWJ010004705.1, on the reverse strand, counting down.
CCACCAGACTCAAGACGGGGCAGCGGGGAGTGTCAAAGGACTTGTCATGCTTTAAAGCCACCACCACACTTGTTACCTCCAAACAGTTATATTTTCTTCTTCCCCCCATTGGGAGTTTGGTTACTTTCCTTCCACTGGACTTGTTCTCTGTGCCACGTGTTTGTTCATTTGTTCTACAGACATCACCTGAGCACACACCTTGGACCGTGGTCTGTGCCGGAGCCCAGAGAGCACTTGAGGAGTGTGCGTGTGTGAGCACTTGGGCTGGGGGCTCTGTAAGTGCCTTCTGGGTAGTAACCCCTCGGGGGAGGCAGGTGAATTTCCTATTCCCAGCTTACACATATGGAAACTGAGGTGTACAGGGGAAAGGCTTACCTGTGGCTGCTCAGCCAACATGTGGGAAAGCTGGGCTTCGAACTTGAGAAACCTGCCTGAAGATCTCCCTGTTTAACCACCAGGCTACCCAGTCCTGGAGGCAAGGAAGTTATGGTGTTGCACCTCCAGGAGGGCTCTCCTGGTAGAGAGAGACTGAAACAAAAGTGTCACCCTAAGGTGCTCCCTGAAATACTATAGGCTGGCTGCCCTGGAGCTTCCTGCGTGGAGTGATAGGTGGCCAGTTCTGCCTCTGCTTCTTGGAGTAGAAAATGCTAAGCTGGGTCTAGGAGGATGATGGGGAAGAACATTCCCAGCAGAGGGAACAGCATGCGCTTTGGATTGGAGTTGCAGGAGTATGTGGCTTGTTAGCGAAGGGCAGGGAGCCCTGGGCAGCTGGGGGTAGGCGGCCCAGGAGGACACTGCATGTGATGAGGCTGGGGAGGGCGGCAGGGGTGTCCTGGCCAGGGCCTCACATGCCGGCTGAGAGGCTGGCTGTTGGCCTGAGGGCTCTGGGGGGAACCTGCTAACTGGGCAAGGGAGCTGATGTGTGTTTTGGGACGTGTAGGCTGGTGTTGTTATCAGTCTCATTTTACCAGCAGTGAGGAGCTGTGAGGCCCAGAGAGGTTGAGTGACTCACCCGAGGTCAACAGCGAGTTAGTAAGTATGAAGGTGAGACCACATCCTAGGCCTGTGGGACGAGCTGCTGGCTGTTAGCCCACCTGCTTAGGACCTCAGCTGCACTTTGTGCTGTGGTGACAAGGTGACAGGTTAAAAATAGAGCGTATGGTGGTGCCAGTCCTTTATTAGTGCAGGTGAGGGCTGGTCTTGTCACTTTTTAAAAATATTCCTCTGCAAGTGTTGCCTGAGCATATTTATCCCCAGTTATTCCCCGGGAACTTTGTCTTGATGAGTGTGCACATGACAGGACTGTCAGGGCAGGGCCAGCGATGGCCACCCTTGGTAAGCACCCCTGCGTGCCAGGCCCTGTGTAGGAAAGCAGCTAGTGCAGCGTGGCACCTCCTGTTAGAGATGAGGAGAGGTCACTTGGGGTCGCATGGCCTGCGGGGGTACCCGTGGTTACCCTGCAGTGCCAGGAGGGAGTGGGTACCAATGGTCTTGCTTTTCAGGTGAAGAAGCAGAGGCCTTGCCCAGGCAGGCACGGTGGCAAGTGGCATGCGGGGCCTTGGTGTCCCTCGTGCAGTGGGGACCCTTGCCTCGGCTGCAGGTGTTACCACACAGGGACACTTACGAGGCACTCGCTACAGCCTGGTCTGTGCTGTGTGCTCACGCGCTTGCTTACACACACTGGCTCGCGTCCGTCCCTGCCACAGTCCTGTGAGGCAGGTGCCGTGACGCTCCCATTGTACCGATGGGGACACAGAGTACATGAGCTTCGGTGTTTTGTGAAGAGCAGAGTTTGCTGTGCTGCAAACCTGGAAGCCGAGTCCTTGCTCTTCCCTGCTGCGACGGTCCCCAGCCATGCCCGTGTGTGTGTGTGTGTGTGTGTGTGTGTGTGTGTGTGTGTGTGTGAGATGGTGGGGGGTGGTCACGTGCAGATAGGAGTGGTGGGAAGTGGGTGTCTTGGTGCCAGTGCAGGAGTTAGCGAGGATCTGTGCTTGTCATTCATTCATTCGCTTACTCACATTGAGAGCGCTCCCACTACGCACCCGGCACTGTTCCGGGGAAATAGCAGCAAGACAGACGGGGCCCTGCTCTCAAGCATGTCCACCATCAGGTGGCTTCAGTGGTGATAAATACAATGGAGGACATAGAACAAGGAGCTGGGTCCAATGACAGGCAACTCCAGATGGAGGGTGGTCAGGGAAGGCCTCCTGGAGGAGGTGACTTCTCAGCTGGGACCTGAATAATGAGAAAGATATAGGGAAGGGAGTCCCGGGCAGAGGCAGAGCAGGCGAAAGCCCAGGAGTGAAATGAGCCTGGAGTGTTCTGGGGCAGTGAGGAGGCTGGCATGGCTGGAGCAGCGTGGCGGGCAGGGGCAGAGTTGGGGAAGTGATGTGGTCCAATTTCCATTTGTGTAAGATCAATCTGCCTGCTCCACGGGGCATGGACTTGGGGGGGGAGGGGGACAGGGTGGAAATTAGGGGATGACTTTGGAGGCTGCTGCAGCATGGGGGAGAGCAATGATGGTGGCTTAGACCAGCAGGAGCTCCAGAGATTGGAAGGAGGATTAATGCGTTCGTTCAGCAGATACTCGCTGAGCACCTTCCAGATGGCAGGAACTGAGCTGACGGCGGATCTGTCAGTGAACAGATAACTCGTAAAAGTATGAGACCATGTTGAGCGATAGCACTGCCGAGAGGTAAGGAGGGCTGCCAAGTGCCAGGCGCTGTTCGCCGGGGAGGGGGGCGGTAGGGAGGTGACTGCTCAGAACCCCCTTCAAGAAAGACTTCGCCGTTCAGCCTCGAGCGCGCAGTTGCGTGATGCCTCAGATTTTGGAGCGGAGGCCACACCCTCCCAGCAGCCACTCCACCAGTGACTGCACCCCCGAGGGGGTTCTGGGGTCTGCAGCAGCCTTTGCTCTGGAGCTTGCCCTGGGTCAGCCCAGACTGTCAAGTCAGATCTGCACGACCGGCTGAGGCTCCGCCTGCCAGGCTGGCTCCTCCAAGTTTTGTTCTTAGCACGTGTTACCTCCCGACAAACTCTTGCATTCCTAACTCTGACTCCAAACTCAAATGCAGGGGAATGGTGTGTTTAACTGTCTAAGAACCGGCAAGCCGAGCAGGTGCTGCTTTTGCACCCTCACCTGCGGGGCGCGAGGCTCCCAGGGGCTCTGTGTCCTTGCCAGCCCTCCGTCGTGTAGGTTTCTTAGTTTTAGCCGCCATTCTAATAGGTGTGGTGGTATCCTATTGTGATTTTAATTTGCATTTCCTTAATGGTTAAAGATATTGAGCATCTTTTTATCTGCTTATCTGAGGCTTTAAAAGTTCATAGTTTTAGGTTTTACATTTAGGTCTGTGATGGATTTCAAACCAATTTTTCTGAGGTGTGAGGTATACGTCCAGTTTTTTTGTTTTTGGCATATGGATATCCAATTGTGTCGGCAGCATTGGCTGAAAAGACTGTCTTTCACACATGCCGTGACCCCATTGCAGAAACTGGGTCGTGTATCCTGCGGAACACCCACCTTCTGGAGAGAGCTGCTTGCTTCCCTGTGGGGTGCGTGCACCTCCCTCAGTCCCTCTACTTTCTGGGATCCGGGATCTGAAGGGGTTTTATTGGATTGAGCCTCAAGCCTGTATTTTTGGCAAGAATACTCAGTGCCAGTGAGGTAGGTGTCCCAGTGCATCCCACGAGGGGGCACCATGTCCAGTTGCTCCTCGGGTCCTGGAGCTCAGGGTGACCAGTGGGGGCGGGAAAAGAGTATGATCTTTCTGTGGTCACGTTCCTTGTCAGCCCTTCTTCTCATGGTTTCACTGAGACATTCAGGAAAATTAGATTAGGGACTCCACCAGATGATTCCAAGGAACTTGTGTTGCTTTGTTAGGTGTGGTAATGCATGCTGGTTATGTAAGAAAGTGCCCATATTTTTAGAGATGCATGCTCAAGTGCAAAGGCATGATTTGACTTTAAAATCTCCGGCAAAGAAAAATAGGCAAGAGGAAAAAGGGAGGGATGAAGCAGGTGCGGCAAAATCTTGATAACTGTCAAGTCTGAGTGATTCCACGTTTCAGGGATGAGCAGAGACTTGCGTAAGCTGAGGTCTGGGTAACAACCCCCTGCCCCCACCCTCCAGGTTCCCAGGCAAGTGTGAGCGCTTAGGAGCGTTTAGAGACGGTCTGCTGCCTGTGGTCAGGACCGTTTGCTATTGCTCTTCTTCCTCCCTCTTTTGCTCCCCACTTTCTCTCTCCCTTTCCTGCTTCCACCCTCACGCTTTTCCGGTTAGACTGGGCTGACCAGCTCATGTCTGCCCCCGCTTCATGTGCGCCCTTCTCAGAGAGACCACCAGAGGGCGCCACGGTCTAAGTCAGCCGCTGTTCTTGGTGCTGAAATTCTGAAAGTGGGTGGAGCACTTTATGGGTCCCTGAGCCCTTGGGGTCTTCAGCCCTATTTTCAGTTCCTTTGAAAACACATATTTAGGTCCATTAAACATGCTACCTTAGCTTCCCAAGCTGTGTTCCCCAACATTGTCACCCCTGAGGTTGGAAGGGGAAGGGACCAACGAGATGCTTAGTGAAGGGTGCAGGCATTGGAAAGCTTGGTCAGAATCGGCCACTCACCAGCTGAGCGGCCCTCAGCTAGTCACTTTATCTCTCTGAGGCTTGATTTTCTCATCTGTAAAATGGGGATGATTATTGTGAGTATTAATGAGACCGTGTAGATTTTAGTAACCTCAAGATGCTGTTGTTTCTATTGCCACAACCACTGCCAACACTTACTGAGCATGTCTTGTGTGTCACGGGCCCCTCCCACGTGTGAGATCAGGAGACGTGATGCCCAGCCCAGCCCTGACTCACCCAGGACCCCCGGTTTGGCTCTGGCTGTACTGCAGCTATGTTCTCAGCCTTCCACCTTCCTCTTCTGCAGAATTCTAGCCATAAACCTAGCCTGGCAGAGTTTCCACAGATATGTCCACGAAGTCTGAATGCAGCGGCTGGTGCGCAGCCGGCGCCGAGTCAGTGACAGCTGCTGTTGTCATTCTCAGGGCCCTTCTCCTTTAGCCACAGTTGATTCTTTGCCTTGTGGGTCCCAGCGCTTCACCTCTTCAAGCCTCTGTGGAAACTTCCCCCCGGGGCCTGTGGTGCTGGGGCATTTGCCCTCCATCGCCTTCTGCCTCGATTCACTATGGCCTCCAGGGCTAAACCAGTGGTGGGTGTTGGTCAGCAAGACACTGATCGTGCTGCCAGTGTCTTGTTTGAATCCACATGGTGATCCCAAGAGGGAAGCAAGCCTTGGCTCACTGTGCCCAGCGTACGGCTGAGGAAACTGAGGCCTCAGACAGCGAACTTGGCTGCTGACATGCCCCAGCCAGCAAGCATCTGCGAGCTCGCCTGGGCCAAGTGGTTTGTGCTCTCGACTTGGCTCCACAGACAGGGGACTGGGGGCTCGTGGAAGAAGAGGGCTGCTCAGAGGTCCCATAAGGGAACCTGAGGCCGGGAGTGAGCTCATGTCGAGCCGGGTTGAGAACCAGCCCCTGACCCTGGCCTGAGCCTCTTCCTGTGGGCCCAGGTCTCTGCCTTGAGCCTCGTGGGTGCTGTGGAAACAGACCTGTGTACAGGAACTGTGCCTGGCTTTGCTACCCCAGAGACTCGGGACAATAATTTTCGGTGAGTAGTTTCCTGGCACATCTGGTCTCACTCGGACTGTACATTTCAAGCGTTTGATTTTATACATGCTTACACCTTTAAAGCACCTTGTTAGTGGAGGTAAATTAAATTATTGATTTTGAGCTACACTGCCACTATGATGAATCATAACACGATTTCAGTCATTTTGCTGTTACTCAGGCATGTGTTGAAATATGCTGGTGTATTGGTAGAGCTTTCTGACGTGAATTTCCAGCCAGCTCTTCAAAAATACACATGCTTTCCCTAAATGCGCTGGAGGGGGCAATAGGTCTGAATTTCTAACACATCTGCTCTTTGGGTTAATGGCGTATCTCCTGGTGCTGGGGTGCGAGGCGAGCCCGGGCGAGCCCTGTGCTGAGGGCACCGCGCAGCGGGAGCTAGAAGGACCTTCGTTCTCCCTGGCACTGCATTTACACGTTTGGGGATTTATCCTGAGGAAATTTTTCAAAAAAGTTATTAATAAAAATCTCTTTATACCTAAAGGTATTCACTGCCGAATTATTTGACAGTAGAAACAACACAAAATACATCTGGAATCAACCCAAATGTGCAATGATAGGGACACAGTTTTTCAATGGTAGCATTTATTTGCTTCTGGGAGTTTGTTTTAATTTGTCACTTTTGGGTGCCCATCCCTGCACCTCCCAGGGAAAGATTAGCAGGCCAGTGGCTTTTATTTCAAAGGAAAGACTCTTGCTCACACTCCCTCCTCGTCTGCCTGCGAGAGTGCACACACGGACGTCTGTGTGCAGATAAACCTACACCGGTTAGGAAAGCATTCTGCTGCAAGAGGGAAATTGACGAAACGGACTTCTGATGGCTGGAGCTTAGAGAGAGGGCTGTAAAAGATGGAGTCTGCCATCCGGAGCTCACGGCGGGGCTCAAGGGTACCATGAGGAACCAGGCTCTGCCATCTTCCTGCTCCGCTGCGCTGGGCCCTGGACCAGAGTCTCCTCTTCTGGGTCTGGTTCTCGGCCTGTGGAACTATGGGGCTGGGTTGAGGATGGCTGGGTAGGGGAGACACTGGGCTTCTTCTCCCTCCTTCTTCTGGGGATGTGGGGGTTTTCCATCGAAGGAAGATCCTCCCGTGGGTGAAGGATGTTGCATCTGACGGCTCAGCTCAGGAGCCTGAGGAAGTCAGAGATGAGAGTCCCTGAGCCTCGGGGTTGTTAGGGAAGAGACCCATGTGAAAGAAACATACTCGTCTTTGTCACCCCAAAGTCTCACGGCAGTATTTGAGGTGTGGCTTTCTTTCTCGTGGTCATGAAGTAGCAGCTGGATGCCCCAGCATGGGTGTGAGGGTGTGGGTAGCGGATGGGCAGAGGGGAGGTTGAAAGGCCCTGCCTGTTTACCGGGGACATCTTTCCTGGCATCCTGTGCTCATGCTTCATGTGACAAGCTGGGCTGTCCTAGCAGCTTCCCGGTTCCTGCAAAGGCCACATGGTTAAGCCGCCATTCTCAGAGGTCCCCTGGGCCAGCTTTCCTGCTAGCAGTTGAAGCCAGGAAGGAAGAACCTGTGACCCCTTTTCTGGCAGCTGGTCCACTGCCGGGCAGTGATGCTGGACGCTTTTTCCAACGAAGCACTGTTTTTGGACACCACGTTGGAAGGGGCCTTCTGAGCCTCGTGGCCCATGCTGTGGCATCTCCTCAGTGGGAAAATGCCTGCATCCCCAGAGGAAGAATCTGGTCTTCAGGAAAAGAGAGGCTCCCTGGTGCTAAGCTGGGGAGTGAGTCAGAAGGCAGAGGTGGCTCCTCACTCCTGGCTGGAAAGAGGAGGAGCCGCAGCCTCCCTGTCTGCCTCGCCCCTGCGGCTTCAAGGACATCACCTCCTCTGGGCCTCACACCTCTCCTGCACGTCCTCATGGGTGGGCGCTGCACAGTGGCGTGGCCCTGCACTTTCCACTTTCCCGGGGCAGCCCTGAGAGCTGTGGCAGCTCTGCCCAAACCTCCCGAGATCCGCTTAGTGCTTGCACCTCTGAGGAGACGTTTACTAAGCGGGAATGACGCCTTCGGCTGTGCGAGGAGTTCTGCACGGCCCTTTGCACTGGGGACGCAGAGCCGCACAGCAGAGCCTCACGCTCGGGTACCAGTCTGGGGGGCAAGCCTACCTCACTGGACAGAACTGGAGAGTTTGGCTGTAAACCTGCAAATATTTTCTAAAACGAGTGCTTTAATAACTGTCGTCTACTTTAACAGCACGGTCCAGTCTCGAGTCCAGCAGTCCTTGGGATTATTGTATACAGACTTCTCCGTCTCAGCAAACAGTTCCAGAGGGAAACTGACCTTTATGACAAGATGTGGAACGGAGCATAGGATTCACGTCAACAGGCTGCTGCTGGTGTGTGACCGTTCCCTGCCTTCTCGCTAACAGTTTAGTGAGTGTTGTGGCTGGCCCACGGCTTGGTCTCACGGAATCTCTGCTGTCTCGGACTTCAGGTGACTTGGCACCGGTGGCCCAGCCTTGCAGCATCTGACTCTAGTTACCTTTTTTCTAGCCAGGGCTAAAGTAAAGATTGCAGGAATGACCACTAACCAACACATTGGCTAGTGTTGCCATTTTGCGATCTAAATGAAATCATAGAGCAGGACTTGCGTTTGGCCACCTAACACTGTTTTTGAAGATTTCTTGGTGACATGGTTCCCTGCGCAAGGTTGCTCATTTTTAGGGCTACACGGCGTTTCATTTTGTGAATGTTTCGCTTACACGTTTTACTGTTCACAGATATTCGGGTCGCTTCCCTTTTCTGGCGTTACCATTTCTGGATCTGCCTCCCAGGACCCGTGCCAGGAAATCCCGAGGGCGTGTGCTAGCAGCGGCCCCCCTGGCCCACAGAGCGCGTGCATGTTCAACCTCACCTGGTGGTTCCAAACTGTTTTGCAAGTAGCCACCCAGGTCTACGCTTTTGCAGTACCTGGTATTTTCGGCCATTTAACTCTTGCCATTTCTCTGGTTCTGGGTTCACTGGCTCCCCAGGTGGGCTCTGCAGGGAGCAGACGCTGACACGGAATCAGCGCATGGGGTGTTTATGGGACACGCTCTTGGGATCCACACCTGACTGAGGTCAGGGAGGCGCTGTGATTGGGCCGAGGGAGAGCTGAGCCGATGGCGGCCCGGCACAGCTGTGGCTGACCCCGTGGAGACTCGGGGGCTGAGATGGCCATCCACGCTGTCCTGCACTGGGCCCAGTGGCTGGTTGTTGCCCAGTCACAGGAGGTGGGCTGCCCCTGCGAGGCTGCCCTGACAGCACACTCACCTACAGGGGCAAGCACCCCTCCTTGTGGGGCATCCAGGTGGCCTGTCTCTGAGTCCACTCCGTTGGCCAAACGTGTTTCCATTCTTTGAAATGCAGCCCCTCCCTGCTCTTTTTCTATTGGGTTGATTTACAAAAATTGACTGCAAGATTGTTTTTCTTTTAACGTATTCTGCACAGTAATCCTTAATTCATATGGGTTGCAAATATTTTACCTCAGATTGTATCTGTCCGCTTACTTTATAGTGGAGCACAACTTCTGGTTTTCTAGTTCTTGTGTCAGTTCCAGTGAGCTGTATTTTCCTAGGAATTTGTCTGTTCCTTCTAAATTTTCACAATATTCTGTCATTAATGTTGGAAGCTTTGTAACATGTCTGTGTCTCTTCTGCAAAATTCATTCTTCCTTGATTCACATTGCTAGAGGTTTGTCTACTTTATTAATCTTTTCAAAGATGGACGGACGTGGGGCTCAGGGAAGCATCTCCCAGGCATGAGACTGGGTCCTGTCTCTGGTGCCATGTGTCTCTGTGTTTGTGGCAAGCCTTGTTTAACGCACATCTCCAGCGGGTATGGCGGAGTGACCTTGGGCAGTCACGTTACCTCTCTGGGCTTCAGTTTGTTTACATGCTTGCTGGAGTGAGTGACCTCTCCCTGTGCCCTGTCGAATGTCCCTGCTCCTTTTGGAGGGCACCCGCGATCGTCTTTTGTCATCACGAGTGCATTTGACTTACCTGCAGGGCAAAGGGCAGGGGCTATGAACAATTCGTCATGGACTCTTGCACCCGGCAACCCAGCACATACTAGGTCTTCAAGAAATATTTGCTGGATGCCTGAACCCATGAGGAGCAGGGTTTAATCTCGGCCAGTGGTTTCTGGCCTTGTCAAGGGCTCCTTTCGCCCCCCTCCCTCCCTTTCTCTCACTCCCCATGTTAGGTGTTTGGTCAGGCAGGGCTTGGACTGGATCCTCCCACCCTGTCCACCTCTACTCCACGGCTCTCACACGAGAGGGAACCTGCACGATGATTGACAGGTGAAGAGAAACATGCGCTATTAACTGTGACCAGCGTCCCCAAGGGCTACAACCCTCAGGTAGCAGCTGCTTTGGAAAATGGAGCACAGGACACAGCCGATCGCCTTCCCAATATCCATTCCTCCCTGACTCGTTGCTAACAGCCCTGACTTAGGTCGGTGGCTGTGTGCCCAGCCGAAGCTTATATTCCCAGGTCTCCAAGTCAGCAGAGGCAGTCATGTGACCCAGTTCTAGCCAATGGGATGTAAGCCGAACTCACTGGGCGGGGCTTGGGGAAACCCCCTACAGAGACGACTCAGCTGGCACCTGCCGTTTCCCTCTCATTTTCTTGTTCTTGACTGGAAGGTGAGGGCCGGAGCTATGGCAGCCATTTTGTGATCACGAAGTGACTCGAGGATGCCCTGTGCTAAGGATGGAGAAGCAGATGGACAGAGGAACCTGGGGCCTTGACCACGACACAGAGCTCTGCTCCAGTCCCAGACCGCCTACTGCTGGCTTTATTTTACAAAAGAGAAAAATAAACCCTGACTTTGTTCCTAGCTTCTCAATACAGCTCCTGACTGATACTGGCCAGGAATGGGGATTTTTGCTCCCTCCCCATGTATCCTTGCTAGTTTCACCCTGACACACAAGGAAAGGCCAATCTGAGCACATATTAATACATTTTCATGCAAATACCGTGCACATGGAGCCCTCACTGTGGTGGGAGTGTAAAATGGCGTGGCAGGGTTGGCAAATAGTCTGGCAGTTCCTCAAAAGGTTAAATATAGATTTATGATATGAGCCAGCAATTCCACTCCTAGGTATCAACCCAAGAGAAGCAAAAACATACATCCATACAAAAATGTGCACACTAATGCTCAGAGCAGCACTATTCATAATAGTCAAAAAGTGAAAATAACCCAAATGTCCATCAACTGATGAATGGATAGACAAAACGTGGTCTATCTGCACAATGTAGTATTGTACAGTCACAGACAGGAACAAAGTACTGGCATGTCCTACAATGTGGATGAACCTCAAAAACATACTAAGTGAAAGAAGCCAGACACAAACGGCTATGTGTTGTATGATTCCATTTATATGAAATGTTTAGAATCGGGAGATCCAAGAGACAGAAAGTATCAAAAGGTTAGTGGTTACAAGGGGGTAGGGGTTTGGGGAGTGACTACTAGTGAATACGTGGTTTCTTTCTGGGGTGATGAAAATGTTGTAAAATTAGATCATGGTGATGGTTGCACAACTTTGTGAATATACTAAAAATGATTGAATTGTATACTTTATAAGAGTGAATTGTGTGGTATATGGGTTATATCTCAATGGAGCTGTTATTGAATAAAGTGTGTGTGCCTTAAAGCAAGAAGCTGGCAGTCCTCCAAGCCAGGTGGCTGCATGGGGGCACAGGGCATAGTGGAGCTGTCCGCGGTGCCCCCATGGGCCTGGGGGCTGGTGGCTATGGCCAACTCCTGCTTTCCATGGCAGAGCAGGGTGGCCTGGTGGTGAGGACCCAGACGTGTGTACCCATGCAGCTGCATCTCCCCGGGGTGACCCCGTTTCTCCGTCTCAGGGCCTCACGTGTCAAATGGGCAGCATTCTGTCTCTCTTGCAAGGCTGTGCTGGGGGTTGAGTGAGAATGATCATGGACACCTAGCACAGCGTCGGGCCCACAGGGACACTCAGCAAACACCAGCTCTAGTTGTTCCTTTCCCCCGAGCATTCATCACCTCCGATCATTGCCCTGGTCAGCATGCACTTCTCGCCGGGGCTTGAGAAGGATGTTCAGAATGGCTGGAATGTTTTTGGAAAAGGAGAGGAGGAAAGTAGGGGCAGGAATAGCTCTCCATGATGTCACAACGTGTTGTAAAGCTTCGATAATTTATGAAGTGGTCTGGAGGTTATGCTAGATTCAGGGGAGACCAGTGAGACGGGACACACAGCACTGCATGAGGAGCTCTCTGCAGCTGCTGTGACGTCCACAGACTGGCTGGCCGAACACATCGGAGATTACCGTCTCACGGTTCTGGGGCTGGAAGTCCAAGATCAAGGTGTCAGCAGGGCTGGTTTCTTCTGAGGGCTGTCAGGGAGCATCTGTACCAGCCCCGTCCCAGCTGCTGGGGCTCCGCTTGCCATCTTTGGTGTTCCGTGGCTTGGAGAAGCATCACCCTGAGCTCTACCTGTGTGTGTCTGTATGTCCAAATTTCCCTTTTTTATAAAAACCCCAGTCATATTGGATCAGGAACTCACACTAATGACCTCATGTTAGTCTATTACATCTACAACAACCCTGTTTCCAGATAAGGTCACATCCTTCAACGGATGAACTTTGCGGGGAAGGAAGCAATCTAACCTGTAACAGTACGGAAAGCCAGGGGCAGGTTTTAGACATGTAATATTAATAGCTCACTCTGTATTGTGCCCAGTATTTGCAGAGCACCTGCTTCATGCCAGTCCCGGGGAAACAGCAGTGAGAAGCCAGAAAAGTCCCTGCCCCTGGTAGCTCAAGCAGCAGGGCAGGAAGGACATTTCATGATGGCTCCGGGAGAGGGGCCAGCTCCTGGCGTCTGTTGCCTTCATAACCAGAACATGTAAAAGGGGCAGACTGCATTTGCGACCAGCTCTTTTATGAAAATAGCACGTGGCGTGGCTTGCGCAACCGCTCAACAAAGGCTGAACTCAGAGATCATTTGGCCAAGGAGGCATCTGCTTACACGGTGGATGACTTAAGATTTTAATTTAAAATTTCATTTGCTGTGCTATTGGAGTTTGGAAGATGACATGATCTATCTCGTTTTTCTTTACATTGTGAGACCAGCAGGGGTGCTTTTCTTTCCCTTCCCACCACCGGGTGTTTTGTACCATCGTGGCATGGGTTGTTTAAATTACTGCATGTTTCCATTTTGCTCTGCAATGCTCGAGTCGCCGAGGTCGCGGGGGTGGCCGATTTGGCGTACTGTGCTGTGCAGTAGAACACAGCAGATGGGCAGCCAGCGCCTCTCAGGGCCGACGTCCCCACCCTGCAGCAAGGGGCCATGTGCCGGATAAAGCACTGGGAAGAGGGAAATCTGGGTTTGATTCCCAAATCTGACGGCCCAGTGTGGGGTCCGGGACGAGCTGTGCAACCCCTGTCTGCCTCAGTTTCCTCATCTATGAAGTATGGTCAAGGCTCGCCCCTTCACTGCGCTCTTGGGAAGATTAAATTGGATGATAGATGCAGAAGAGGGTTTTTTTTTTTTTTTTGGAGTTTTTAAATTGTGGTAAAATATGCATAAAATTGATACTTTTAACCGGTTTAAATGCACGAGTCAGCGGCATTTACTACATTCCCATTGTCATGCAACCGTCACCACCATCCGTCTCCAGAACGTTTTCTTCATCCCAAACAGAAGCGCTGTCCCCATTAACACTGACTCCACACAGCCTCAGGCCCTGGGGACTTCTACTGCACTCTCTGTCTCCGCGAATCTGGCGACTCCACTCACGTAGGTGGAATCGCACAGGATTTGTCTTTTTCTGACTGGCTCGTTTCATTTAGCCTGGTGTCCCCAAGGTTCATCCATGTCGTAGCACGTGTCAGAGTTCCCTTCCTTTTTCAGGCTGAATAATATTTGCGGAAAGGTTCTAATCTGTAAACTGCCCTGCCATCAAAAACGCCCCGTTTTATACAGGCTGTAAGACAAACACGCAGATGAGGTGAAGGGCAGCCCGTGCGGAGCACGTGAAGTCAGGCGCGGCCTCCCTGCCTGCAGCCTCGGATCCGTCACCCGACGATCTGCTACACATCCTTCCAGATACTTCTCTGCATTTACATATTTGTGTAGCCTTTGTTTTTATACCTACATACCATTGTGCACCTTGGTTTGTTTTTTACCTTGGTATATTTCCATATTGGCACACACAGAAACACTTCATTCTTTTTAACACATTAACTGCCACGTGAGTTGTGATTAACTCACGCTAGTTTTGAGCCTGGGGCCTCGTGAAGCATATATAACTCACATGTCTCTTCACCTTGGGAGCCACGAGAACTATTTTTCGAGTTACATATAACTCATGCACAGAAAATAGTAAAAAGTAACAAGTTTTTCATTAAATTAGACAGGATCGCATTGTTTTCAAAGTTTTTTATTCTATTTTCCTAATAAAACACCGTGGCCCCAAGGAAAAAACTTTTTTTTCTAGTGTGGCAGTCGGTGTGTTAACAGTTGCTTAGTATTCCATCATGAACTACCATAACTTATTTCCCAAGGTCCATAGAAAGGATCCTTCTTGACACAAAAGTGAGATTTACACCTGAACCCCTAGGAGACACAGGTATGTGTGTTTAAAAGCTTTGTATTGGCAGGCACAGTGGCTCACGCCTATAATCCCAGCACTGTGGGAGGCCGAGGTGGGAGGATCACTCAAGGCCAGGAGTTTGAGACCAGCTTGGGCGACATAGCAAGACCTCGTCTCTAGGAAAAAAAAAAAAATTAGCCAGGCGTGGTGGTGTGCACCTGTAGTCCCAGCTACCTGGGAGGTTGAGGCAGGAGGATTGCTTGAGCCCATGAGTTGGAGGCTGCAGTGAGCTATGATGATGCCACTGCACTCCAGCCTGGGTGACAGAGCGAGACCCTATCTCAAAAAAACAAATTAAATAAATCAATAAAAGCCTTCTGCTGTCACATTGCTCTCTGTTGAGGCTTTCTCGTTTCTGTGTCACCCATGCTGCACCAGAGTGGCTCTCCCCACTGGTAGCATTCCTACTGGGTATGTGCAAAATTGCCTTTTGTGACACTGTCATATTTTGAAAAATGCTACATTTCTAGCTTAATTCACATTCTTTTAAAAGGATGAGAGTCAACAAAGCTTTTTTCATTTGCCTTTATTTTTACATGAATTAAAGAATTATTTCTTTTTCTTTTTCATGTCTTTCTTTTGATGGGAATGACTTGCTAATTTCCTTTTCTCATTTTTCTGTTGAGTTTTTCCACCTTTGTCTTCTTACCTACTTGTAAGAGTCCTTACACAGTGAGGCAGGGGCACTGTGCACACTAGTTGTTGAATCCGTTTAACCCAGCGGTGTCCCTAAATGTCTTACGGGAGAGCAGGATTACCTTGTTCAAAGGTACCCCTTAAATTATGCGTGGCCCCAGAGCGGCAGTGTCTCCTTTAATAATCTGTGTGGGCTTCCTGCCCCCAACTCTGTCTGGCCTGGGCTCTAGCTCATATCCTCCACCTCAAAGGCTGGGAGATTCTCCTTCATATCTGTCAATAATTCACTGAACTTTGAGCTGCACACCGTGGGGTGGGGAAAGGTGACAACCATGCTTTGTGGAACCAACTGGAAGAGGCTGTCGGGGAAGGGGTGGTGCAGGGCCAACAGTGTGATAAAGGCATCCGAGCAAGCACATGGTAAATATTAGTTCAGGGGACTGCAGTGTTGGTGTGATCCCTGCCATAGGGCATCAGGGAAGGCTTCCTGGAGGTGGTGCTATTTCAACTGAGCTACAATAGGAGCTTTTTGGTTATTGACAGGAGAATTGGGCTAAATTGCCTTTAGAGACAGGCCCTGGGTCAGGGAAGTCAGTGGCCACATTCCCTCATCCCAGGCTTTGAAGCTGGCCATGGAGAGCCGCCCCCATATTTGAATGGGCCGTGGGCCCTCTTGGAGTGGGGAGGGGGTTTCCATTTCCGTGTTTTCGAAGCTGGGAGTGACCTGGAGTCCCAGCGAGGGACTTTCTAGGCCATGGGGAAAGAACCGTGGAGAGGCAGCGTTTGAAGATAAATTAAGCAGAGGGGAGATGGGGAGGGTCCCCTTATTTGGGGCCAAAATAGCCTGGGGGGCAGGTGGGACGTTGTCATCCTGGTTTCACAGATTTGGAAACTGAGGCTCAGGGAGGTGCCGTGTGTGGCTTCGACAGCTTCCCCAGCGTGGAGGCGCCATCGAGGTGTGGGCAGGCATGGGCGGCAGCGCCCCGGGAGGTGGCCGGGGCGGTGTGTGGATCCTCTCTCACATTTACATGGGACATTTAATTATGCGCATTTACCAAGACCTTCATTACTCAATTTTAGTTTTTTTTTCTGATTATAGAAGTAAAATGTAAAGAAGTTTTGTTTTGGAAATGACCTGAGTCACCTCTCTCAGGATGCACAAAGCAGATAGATTGAGGCGATTTTAGCTGACGGAAGTTTCCGGTGAGAAAGCTGTTCGTGTGGGAGCTGGGCAGCAGCACCTGTGGCCGTGGGGACTCTGGGCTGTGGGTCGCAGGGTTGCAGACACAGGCGCGGTCTGACGGTGGACAGCGGAACCCCACTCTGCGGGGGGCGGCGGAGGAGGTGGCTGCCAGAGTTCGCTTCCTTGTCGGGCAGACGGTCTCAGGCGCTCAGTGTGGCCCATGCGGAGTGAGCAGGCAAGGAGCCCTGCCCCGGCGACACGGGGGACCAGTGTTAAGGTGGATCCCGGGCTGGATGTCACTGTGGGGAGAAGTCACGGGAATGCAGTGGGGGGGCGCTTGGCGTGCGAGGCGCGTGGGCGCTGAGACTCCGGGCGAGCGCAGGCAGTGCCAGGTCCTGGGCGGAGGGCCTGTCACACTCCGTGAGCCAGGGAGGCCTTGCAGGCGGTTCTGAGGACTGCGGCTCCAACTCAGGTTGAACTGAGAAGGCCCTGGAAGGCTGTGGCCGGAGGGGGGCAGGGTCCAGTTTCCGTTTTCACGGCAGCCCCTGCGATGGGCTCACACCGCTCAGAGGCCCTGCCCGGGCGCCACGCCCTGCCCCTCTCCTCTCCCGCCCAGCCCCGCTACGTCTCTGTGAGCCAGGCTGTGTATGTGTTAGTGCGTGTGGGTTGGTATGTGTGTGTTGGGGTGTGTGAATTGGGGTATATTTTGGGGTGTGTATGTGTGGGATATGTGTGTATTGGTGTGTAGTATGTCTATGTGCTGGGGTGTGTGTGTTGGTGTATGTGTATATTGGTGTGTGTGTATTGGTGCATGTGTACGTGCTGGTGTGTATGTTGGTGTATGTGCATGTGCATGCATTGGGATGTGTGTCGGGGTGTGTTTGTGTTTGGATATGTTCGTGTTGGTGTATGTGTTAATGTGTGTTAGGGTGTGAATATTGATGTGTGTTGGTGTGTGTGTGTGTTGGTGTGTGTGTTGGTGTGTGTGTTGGTGTATGTATATGTATTAATGTGCATTAGGGTGTGACTGTTGGTTTGTGTGTGTTGGGATGTGTGTGGTGTGTGTGTGTTGGTGTATGTGTGTGTATGCATTGGGATGTGTTTGTGTTGTGGTATCTGTGTGTTGTGTGTGTGTGTTGGTGTACTTGTATGTATTAATGTGAGTTACGGTGTGTGTGTTGGTGTGTGTTGGGATACGTGTGTGTTGGTGTGTATGTTGGGATATGTGTGTGTTGGTGTATGTGTATGTGTTAATGTGTGTTAGTGTGTTGGTGTGTGTGTGTGTGTTGGTGTGTGTGTGTGTTGGTGTGTGTGTGTGTTGGTGTCTGTGTGTGTATGTGTTGAGACGTGTGTGTGTTGGGGTCCATGTGTGTTGCAGGTGTGTGTTGGGGTTGTGTTCATGCAACCTTTGGGGGCCCCAGTTTCCTCACTGAGTGGCAGGATTCGTGGTGGTGCCTAGGGCACCATCTGTGGACAAGTCATCGTTTATTGAACCAGTTTCCTATCGTGGGAAATGCAGAGCGTTCCCTGTTGTTCTCGGGTATAAACAACGTGCTACCGTTTTATACGTGTAATTCTATTTAAGGCACGAACGACATCTTTAGAGAGTCTTAAAACCCTCAGTCCTGCATTTGGACGGCAGAGCCCAGCACAGACTGTGGTCTCTGGGCAGCCTTAATCAGCTGTGAGACTCGGGCGTGGATGACATAAACTTAACGACACAGTCCTGCAGGCCCAGGACGACCGGTGGCAGAGCTGTGACGCCGGGCCCAGCACCCCGCAGCGGGTCTACTGTGCCGGCACCTTCCGGTTTGGGAAGGAGGACAGGTCTTCGCGAGGAGTTACAAAGGGGACTCCCTTTGGCACTGGAGAGAGACCTTTTCTGTTTCATTTGCTTGGCCTTTCCGAGGGAGGCTGGGAGGCCCTGTGGTTCAGAATCCTGTTCATGAACCTAAGAGGATTTGGCTGCTAGCAACCTGGCTGATGTTCACCGTTTGCTTTTAATCCTATCATGTTCTCTTCCAGGGCAGGGGAGTGTGTGATCATGATTTCTTTCATTTACAGACTAGGCTTCTTCTGAATTCTTCAATAGTGTCCGCCTTTTAGATATGGGGGGAGAATTCTAAAGTCACACTTGCAGCACAGCTTTCTGATTCTGTGTCCTTGACTCGTGCCCAGTTGCTGTCTCTCATCCTCCTGCTCACCCCTGCCCTCGTGGGCGTGCCAAGGAGCGGTAAACCATGGTGGCCGTGAGGACCAAAGATGCCACTTATCAGGGCCATGCTGGTGCCTGGGAGCCTGAGTCAGTGGCTGGGGGAGCACAGGGAGATAGGGCAGACACTGACCCAGGTGCCACAGCCCCAGATGGCCAACCCCCGATGGCATCAAAGGGCCGGCCCCCAGCCCTTTGCAAAGCCCTGGATCCTGAAAGGATAACTTGCACCCTAGAAAACGGAATGCATGCTGGATGCATCCCATCAAACGCGGCCCCGCGGGATCAGGGCTGAGACAACCCCCGTCAATAAGCCCAGGGCAGGGCACCCTGTGTCTGCCAGCTGCCACCTGCTCCTGACCCTGGGCCACTGATTCTCCTGCTCCAAACTGCCTCACTTGTCCAATTTTAACCACAGCTTGTTTGTCAGCCTTTTGGGGAGAATGCTGGGGCCAAGGGCTGAGGTGGGGAGACCCTGGGCTTGACCTTCAAGTGGACGTAGGTGGGAACCGTGACTTTACCCCCAGTGATGATAATAATGATATAATGTCAATAATCCGAGAAGAGCTGGCGTTCACGGAGCACCTGCCCTGGCCAGGCATATGCCAAATACCCCGTGAATAGCACGCAGGAATTTTGGGGAAAGTTGTAAAATACGATGTGATGGACACGATTCCTCACACTCCTGCTTTGTGGCCCCAAGTCGCTCGGACAGAGTGTTATCCAGATCACCAGGGACCGGTTTGTTACCTGGTTTGTTACCGGTCAGAGATGTGCGTCATCCAGCCTCCCTGGACACCCTGCCTTTTGCTTTGGACACACTTGGTGGCCTTCCCACACTGACCTGCTGCTCTGGGCTCAGCCCTGACGTCCTCTCCTCTGTGAGGCTGCACAGCCCACACGGCCCCCAGCCTGCCGAGCACCTCCTGACTGCCATCAGCTGGTGGCCCCACCCGCGTCCTCAGAACATAAGATTTGTCGGGGGGTTTTCCTGAGGGGACTAAGAGATCCCAAAGGACATTGACCCAGTGGGCGGCGCCAGCTGTCTCTCAGGGCAGGAAGACTCCGCAGCGGTGCCGTGTGGACGGCACCGTGTCTGTGCCCAGGAGGTGCAGCTCCCGGCCCCAGGGAAGGGTGACGTTCCTTGGGGGTGCCATGCTGCTCCCTCGCCCCCTGTCTTGTGAGCCCAGGGCACAGTGATGGCTGCAGCTGCCCTTGAGGCAGGAATACGTACCCCAGTTGGTCAGCACTTGGTGGCACCCTGGTTGGGAACCGTCCTATGAACCTGTACAAAGGGGCTGATGTAGGAGCCGCCTGTTGTCTTGTCTTGACGTTTGACTGGAACAACAGTTTGCGGTGGAAGCGGGCACCATTCTGAGGTCTCTGCGTGTTTCGTGGGCACAGTCCTCACGGCTGACCGGGAGGTGGTTACGGTGCGGCGCTCACGTGGCAGGTGGGGAATAGGAGGCTGAGAGAAGTTAAGTCCCCCCAAAACACACAGCCTGTTGTGGGGGAGCCAGGACCCCAGCTCCGCAGTCTGGCTATCACGTGTATTCCGTGGGAAGTGCCAAGGACAGAGCCTGGCCCAGAGTAAACTCTTGAGGAGATGCTACCCACCACTGTTGTTTTCCTGGGGCTTCCTCGAAGCCGGGAGTTGGGCCTTATTGTTTGTTACCTGTGTCCCTGAGACACCAACAGCGGTTGGTCAGCCGCGAGCACTCGCCCCCGGCCGAGCTGTCCTGGTCACGGTTACTGGTTGCTACAGCAAAAGGACTCCGATTAAACCAGCCAAGGCGAGGAGAGGCAGACAGAGCCCAGGACAGACCAGGCGTGACCTTCCGGTTTCCTCTCCCAGTGGCGGCGTGGCCAGTACTCGCTTCTCCTGACACGTGTGCCACATGGTGGTGCGTTGGGAGAGTTTTCTCCAGGCTCTGGTGCTCGGGTGCCCCGTGTCCCGCCCCGTCCCCCCTGTGCACGGGAGACATCCTTCCCAAGCAGGGTCCTGCACACAGGCGAGAGCTGTCCTCATCCACTGTTCTTCATTCCACATGCATTTACTGAGCACCTGCTGTGTGCCAGGCCCTAGGTCAGTCACTAGGGACACAGCCGGGAGCCGGGCAGACCCAGGGCTCCAGGCTAGTGGGCAGAGGGACACGGATGCTCTCAGCCTCACCGACTTTCCCTCTGGGGACGACTGTGCCAGGGAGGAGGGAAAGGAGGATGGGGTGGGGGTTGGGAACGTGGGCTCTCTAGTCCATGGTGCTGGGTGTGCCAGGCTGCCACGGGGCAGGTGGCTGAACTCAGGAACCCTCAGTTTTCTCATCTGCAAACTGGGAGTGTTAATGCCACCTCGTAGGGCTGTTTGGAGGCTACTGTGAGGACATACGCCTGGTCTAGCGCAATGCAGGGCTCACAGTATGCGCTTGAAGAATATGAGCCCCCACCCCACTCGCAGCGTGGCTGCCTAGGCAGGCAGCTCCAGTCCACAATCGACTGCTCAAAGCTTGCTGGTGCTTGGGGAGGAAATCGGCCTGGAGAAGAGGAAGGGAGGGGTGCGAGGGAAGACGCCGCGTCTGAGGGTCTTCAATGTTTATTAAATCCCTGGCCCTGCCAGAACTGGCTGCAGGACTTTCCTGGATCGTGGGTAGCAGGGCTTTTGTTGGCTGACTTGGAATCTGCTCTTGCGGCAGGTGACAGCTTCTGCTGTGGGAGTTCAGGCCCTGGGCTGCCACCACCCTGTCCCTGTGGGGTCCCAGCCAAGCCACCTGCACATGGAGACCCGGACATGCCAGCTCTGCTCTGTGCTGGACCCTGGTGATGGCAGGAAATGTAATAAAACAAAGAAGGGTGACTCGTTGGGCTTTGGTGGCTGAATCTGTCCCTGAGACGGCTGTCGGAACACAGCCGCACTCAGGCACCAGCGACACGATCAGTGGTCGGGGCTCCAGGCAGTTTTGGTCGAGTGGATGACAGTCCTTTAATGGCTCGTGAGGACTTTTGGGCTGCAGGGATCTTGAAGACCCTGGAGCCAGGGCCCTCGCTGCTGGTGGTGGAGGCAGCCGCCCCTCCAGCAGTTGGGCAGTTGGGTGATGAGCCCATCCCGCTTCGTCAGGGCCTGACTGTTGGTGCTGTCGGTCCTGGTTCCAGGAACCCCAAGTCAAGGGAGGCAGGACAAACCCTCAGGCCTGGGTAACAGGTGGGCAGGAAGGGCCCTTAGGCTTGGCCAAGGCCCCTGGGCTCCCTGCACAAACTGGCCCTCTGGAGCCACCGGGGCGTGCAGGCCCCGAGGAGGAGGGTGGGGAGCTGAGGGCTTCCCAGGTCTGGGGTACAGGACATGAAATAGCCCAAGAGCAAGGCTGGCTTCACGGCTTGCGACCGGGGCAGTTTCACAGGGCCCCACTCAGAAGGGCCGGTGCTGGGGTTGATGCTCTGTGGTCTCCAGCTTGAGATTCTTAATCATTTTTATCCTGGACTTTGTGTTCTGTAAGTGGGGTCAGTGGGGCTGTGGAGCAGGCCCTGGGGCCTGGAGCCTGGGCTTGTAATTGTCCTTTCCTGTCCCCTGTCCAGCTCCTAAGACTCCAGGATGGGGCCTCAGCTGCCTGCTCTCTTCCCCTGGGGCCCCTGGCCCCTCCTGGAGCTCCCCCCACCCCACCCGCCTTCTGACCTCGTGTCTCAGGAGGGCCTGCACCTCACCATTGCCGTCTGACTCTGTGGCGGCCTGCCTGGGCCCAGGGAGGGTCAGGGCTGGGCGCTCATGCTGTGGCATTTCAGGGCGGGCAAAGCAGTGCCATCCTGACCCTGAACTGGTGGCCCCCAGCATGTTCATGGTGACTCGCTGGGGACAGCCTTGTCCAGGCAGTGATTGCGTCCTGGCTCCAAGGTGGCCGTCGCTCAGGGGTGGCCAGTCCTCTTTGGGACCTGTGGGAAGGGGGTCAGCTTCTGTCTCCCTGGCTGGGGCCCCACATTTTGATTTCGCCCTGAAAACCGCGGGCCAGTTCTGCCTGAAGAGCCGGTGGCCAGAGTGTGAGTGTGACGAAGGAGGTGCCCCAGGCGTGGGGCTGGGGTCGTGTGGGGGCAAGTACTCAGCAGGCCGCTGAGGCGCAGGGATGGGTTCTCATCAAACATGTTGTGGCGCTTGCCAGGTCCCAGCATCTTGACTGTGGTGGCTGCAGGGCAGGGAGGTGACCGTGACCATGTTGGGCACTGGGAGAAAGAGGGATGTTCTGCCCGCCACCCCTGGTGCACAGCCTGGGTTCATCACACACAGGGCTTTGCGTGGAGCTAGAGACTGGCAAGGGCTGGAGTCGCCTGTCCACTGCATTCCTTCTAACAGGGGAAACTGAGGCCTTGAGAGGGTGATAGTCCCCTCTCCCACCAAGGTAAGGTCCCTCAGGGAGTTGGTAGCTGGCATTAAACGAGTTCATTTGGATTTCTAGGCAGAAATAGAAATACTTCAACAGCACAGATGGAGAAACTGAGGCTCAGAGTGGCCAAGGCTGCCACTCATTAATGAATGAGGGTCCCGAGATTTGAATCCGCGGCTTCCGGCACCAGCACGGGCTCCTCTGCTCTGCGGTGGAGCTGTGGCTGCTGTCTCCCCTGCACCATGCCCCTGGAGTGGGCTGGTGAGAACCGGGCTCGAGTGGGCTCAGCTGTAACCAGGCCCACCCATGCGCCTGGCTCCTCTGGGAACCAGGCTGATTGCACAGGCTGGCGGGTATTGAGTTTGCATTTCCTGTGCAGTGGGAGGCCGTGATGCATATTCATTTATGCAAATCTGCCTCCATTTGCTCCCTCTGCCTTTCCCTCTTCCCGTCTGGACATTGGAGCCTAAAACCTCTGGACCCCTCCCTCCTCTCGCTGTTCCAGCCCAGATAACTGCCACTGGGAGGACAGATGCTCCTACGCTGGCTGCCCTGGGCTCCCTCAAACAGGGAGGGTTGTCTGCCGTCCGCTTCCCCCCTTTTCCTTCACTGGGGAAAAAACCACGTGAAAGAAAACTCACCGACTTAACCATTTTAGAGCGTACGGTCGAGTGGCATTTAGTACCTTCGCATGTCATGCAACCATCATCACTGTCTAGTCCAGAACGTTTTCACCACCCCGAGAAGAAACTGTTAAACTAAACTAGATTTGGCCTGAGATGCCTCGTACTCGGGTCCTTGTATAACAAACTGCAGCCTCGTGTCGCGGGTGAAGGAGGGGCGCCTGGCTTGCAGAAGGCTCTTTAACAGGTGCTGAGAGGCAGGCAGCCGCAGCAGCTCCGTAAATCGCAGCGACCCACTGACCCGCCCACGTTCCTGTGAACTGCGGCCAGCTGCCGCCGGTCGAGCTGTCTCTGGCCTCATGTCGATCTCCGTCCATCCGTGCTGCCTGCCACGTTGCAGGCTGGGATTCTCAGAGCCTGCTCTGGTTCCGAGGGCTGCCCGGTTCTCAAACCGTTCTCTGCTCAGTTCAACTCTTCCAGTGAACTCATGTAAGCTCCTTCCTTTTATTAATAACGAAACCCCGTATCCATTAAGCAGTCACTCCCCTTCCCACTCTCCCCGGCCCCTGGCACAAACCTCCCTTCTGTCTCTGTGGACTGGCCTGTGCTGGACAGTTCATGTAAACAGAACCAGACGATACATGGCCCATCATGACCAGCTTTTTTTTTACTCAGCTCAGCGTTTCTGAGATTCGCCTGGGCTGGAGCACGCATTGGTGCCCCATTCTTCTTTATGGCTGAATAATATTCCATGGTATGGATGGACCACTTTTGTTTATCCACTCCTCAGTTAATAGATATTTGGGTGGTTTCTACTTTTTGGCAATTATGAATAATGCTGCTATGAACATTCCTGTACAAATTTTTGTATGGATGCAGGCTTTCAATTCTCTTGGGCAGATGCCTAGCAGTGGAATTGCCGGGCCACAGCGTACTTGCGGGTTTACCTTTGTTGAGACTCCACCAAACTGTTTTCGCAATGGCAATGCCACTTTACCTCCCCCGAGCAGTGTGTGAAGGTTCCAACATGAACTACTTTGTATTTCGATTCTAGCCATCTTAGAGGGTGTGAAGTACCTCATTGTGATTCTGATTTGCATTTCCCTAATGACTAATCACGTTGAGCAACTTTTCATATGCCTGTTCACCATTTGGAGAAATGTCTACATTTGAGTCCTTTGACCATTTTTCAATTGGTTTGTTTGTCTTTTTTGTTTTTGTGACAGGGTCTTGCTCTATCGCCCAGGCTGGAGTGCAGTGGTGCAATCATAGCTCACTGCAGCCTCAAACTCCTAGACTCAAGCGACCCTCCCACCTCAACCTCTGGAGGAGTAGCTTGGACTACAGGCACATGCCACCACCCCCAGCTGATCTTTTTATTTTTTGTAGAGATGAGGGTCCTGCTATGTAGCTCAGACTGGTCTCAAACCCCTGGCCTCAAGCGATCCTCCTGCCTCAGCCTCCCAAAATGCTGGGATTACAGGTGTGAGCCACCAGGCTGGCCTTGTTTGTCTTTTTGTTGTTTTCATCCATGAGGAAAACAAGGATCAGAGAGGGTGAGTAACATGCCCCAGGTCACACAGCAAGAAGGAGAGAAGACAGCCTCTGAAACCCTTGTTGGGGCCTTGAGGGGGCTTGATGAGTGGCACCAGCTTCTAAACCACTGTGTGATCACCCTACATTGAAGCCCCAGCTTTCTGGGTGGATGACAGGACAAGGGAACCATAGCGAATTAGAAAATCTGGGAGCCGCTTGGTACAGAGCAGGCATCTAATGGACAACAGCTGATATAAATAGTAGTTTACAACGAGCTAAGCACACCTACCGTGTGTCAGGAGATACCACCCTCAGACCCTGAACAGCAAAACCGCCTGTGGGCAAAGGTTTGGAACTGGGTGCGCTATTAGCATGTTAGAAGCGCCCCCTTCCCTCAGACAACCTGGAGCCAGGGCACTGGGCTTGGAGTCAATGCCAGCTCTGCCTCTGATGCCATGTGGCCTCAGGCTAGTTAATTAACCTTTCTAAACCTTACTTTCTGAGTTTCCAGACTCTGTTGATCGAGGGAGTTGGATTTGCTTTTTACGTCAGAGAGGTGACAAGGAGATACGTAAGCCGGAGAGGCCCCCGCCACGATAATGAGAATATCGGACAACACAGTATTGCACAAAGAATATGGGAACTGGGCACACCTGGGCCTCACTCCCCATTCTGCCACTTCCCAGCCGTGGGTGCTTTGCCTCTCCTGCCTCAGTTTCCCTGTGTGTAAAACGGCTAGTAACACCAACCTTGAGGGTTGCTGGGAGGAATATGTAACCCAGTGCAGGGGACGATCTGAGCACACCCGGGCACACTGTGTGCCTTCCAGAAATAACAGCTGCATCCTGGGTCCTCAGGCTCCAAGTCGGGGCTCTCCTGTGCCCACCCCCGCCCCTTGCATCCTGTCCCCGAAGTGGGGTGAGGAGGCCACTGCCAGGGGCGGGCGGCAGCAGCTCGTGTCACAGGCCCCGCGGACCCGAATCACACAGTGCTGCCAGTTTTTATTTGTGGCGGGTCGTGCCTGGTGCCCCAGGGACGCCCTGTCGTGGTCTGTTTCAGGCAGCCCCTTGCCTGTGTGACACGGGTCATTTGTCACCCTGACAGTATTGACAGGGCTGCTGCTGGGTGGGATGGAATCTACTCCCCTCAAGGCGGCACCCAGGAGATCCTGCCCGGAGCGTGTGTGGATGGTGGGAGGCTCGGGGAACAGTTGCTCTTTTCCTGGGGTGGAGAGAACGACCACCGCCCTTGGCGACGCTGGCCTGGCCGTTGACAGTGGACTGCTGTGAGGGGACCTGGGCCAGAGCGCTGCTCACCCTCACCTCATTCGTCCTTGGGGAGTGCACGGGAGAGGTCTCACCCCTGGTCTGACCCAGAGGGCACCCCTCTCTGAAAGCGTCAGCAAGGTGCTTGGGAACACAGGCTTGAGCCCACGGCTGCCCGCCGCCGCCGCTGTAGTCCTAGGGAGCAGGTGCTGGGAGTACGAGCTCTGACCCGGCACTCCCAGGTGAAGGCGTGCGACAGGGCGAGACTGAATCCCCTTTGGCGGCAGTTGCCACATCCTAGCTGCATGGTCCTGGGCGTGTCCCACCTCTAGAATGGGCGCTCCTGCCTCCTTTGGAGGGTCCTGTGAGGGCGAGTGGGGGGCGTGTGCCTGGCACCGGGAAGGGGCTGCGCCAGCTTCCCAGGGCTGTCGTAACAAGGCAGCGCAGACCGGGTGCTTGAAACAGGAATGTTTTCTTCCTGGTTCTGGAGACCGGTCTGAGACCGGCGTCACCGGGTCAGTCTCTTCTGCCTCTGAAGAAAGGTCCGTCTCATGCCTCTGTCCTGGCTGCCAGTGGCTCTGGCCATCCCTGTAGTTCCCTGTCGCTGTGTCACTCCAGTCTCTGTCCTCGCGTGGTGTCTCCTTTGTCACATCTCCCTCTCCTCTCTCACATCCCAAGACCCTTAACTTCATCACATCTGAAAGACCCTGTTTCCAAACAAGTTGGATTCCAAATAAGGCTCTGGGGTTGGACACAGACACCTCGTTTCACAGGGCCACCAGTTGACCCACGACAGGCTCTGGCCGTGAGCTGCCCGCCTGTGTGCTTAGATTCAGTTCAAAGGTCCATGCTGGCCCGGGCGGGGAGCTGAGCCAGGGAGAGACTCGGGAGGCCCCTGCCCCCACTGCTTTAGGAAGGCGCTGTGCTAGGGTCCGAGGGGCCTCTGGGCTACAGCCCGAGGTGTGATGGGAACGCTCAGAGGTGGGGCCAGGCCTGGAGAGTCAGCTGTGGCAGAGCCCAGAGCCCAGCTCGCAGGGCCAGGGTGACGGGAGGACAGGGTGGTGGGGGCCTGAGGACGGGCAGGGCCCGGTCCCTCGCAGATCATCTCGCAGCCCTTCCCATCCAAGCTCCATGCCGCACCCTGCTCGGGGAAGGACGGAGCCACTTCTGGGGATGCCTGTGGGCAGCCCCGGCCCTCGGTGGGAGCTGGTGGGAGCTGGGGAGAGGCTGGTGGGAGAGCACAGGGGGTGGGGGGTGGGAATGGGCTGCAGGGCTCGCAGCTCCGGCAGGAGTTTGGATTCTACTTTAAGAGCTGGGGGAGCCACCGGGGGCCTTTGAGCCCAGATGGGACAGTCACCAGTGTCCTCTGTGAGACTGGACTGGGGAGGGAGTGGAGAGGGGCAGCCGGGGGATGAGGGAGCTGCTTTTGAGGTGAGCAGCTGAGGCAGCCTTCCGGGGGTTGGGGAGAGAACTGGGAGCCCAGGTTTGGGGAGGGGTTGCTGCTGGCTGGGGGCAGGTAGGCCTGGTGCCTGTTCGGCCCTGCTGGATGTGGTTTCAGTTGAGCAGGATCGGGATGCAAGCGGCCGGTAAGCGATCTCTGCGCAGGTCTGAGGCCAGTCAAGAGACTAGACAGCGGGGAGGGAAGGTGGGGTGCCCGAGAGCTGGCAGTGGACCACCTGGCTTTCCTGAGGGCAAGGGGCCTCCAGGCTGAGTTCCAGAATCTGCCGCACCTGCCACCCAGGCCCAGGCAGCCCTGGACAACCCAGGCCTCCTGCCATGTCCCAAAGGCTCAGGCCAGGGCGGAACAGAGGTCCCGGGGAGAAGGGAAGTGGGAGACTCGCACCCCAGTTGGAGGGCGACTCCCCCAGCTCCAGTCGAAGGGGGGCTGAGGTGGCGCCTACTCTGGAGGAGCAGCCTGGGCGACAGGCGCTGGGCGTGTCCACACAGCTTGCTGAGTGTCCCTTCCATGCCCACACCCCCTTGGCTCTGCTGTCCTCGAGACTCTTACCCCCCAGAGTCCCTCTTTCCCACCTTGCCCCTCTGAGGCTCCCCTGGGAGTAACACCCAGCCCATCTCTTCACTCCTCTGCGCCTCTGAGGGCATCATGCCCACATTTCAAATGGCCGAGTGGAGCCTCAGGAGCAAAGCAGTTGCTCCTGGCACCCTGGAGACGAGTGCTGAGGTCACCGCCAGGCCTGCCCTCCCTCAGACCGCACGCCTCCTCCCTCTTCCTTTCTGAACTGCTGGTCTCTGTGGATCGCTTCTGGGTCCTCGTTGCTCTCGCAGGTTCCGTCCCCCTGCTGGTCTTTGAGGGCCTTGGTTGCTGGCACATGGCATGGATATAAGTAGCCCTGAAGTTGGCAGGACTTCCCACCCTTTCCTGTTAGCTCCCCAGTTGCCCAACTTGCTTCTTCATTCATTTAGTGAATATTTGCTAAGGTCTCCTTATGTGTCTGGTTTGTTGATAGGTACAGGGGATGCAGAGTGGGGCTGAATGAACATGACTCACCACCTCGTAGGTGAGGCACAGAATTATCAGCCAGGCCAGGGAGCAGCAGGTGCACAGGCCCCATGGCAGGAGGCAGCATGGCCCGGAGGCCTATGTGGCTGGAGTGGAGAGGAAGGCACACGATGGGAGCAGGGGCTGGGGAGCTAGGCATGGCCTGTCCCACGGGGTCTGGGTGGCCTTTTAAGGATCCATGTTTGTCGATGGCTCTCCAAAGCATGGAGCCAGCCCAGCTCTGTTCTCCTTCCTCACACCACAGGGACTGTTTCACCTTGCACTGTGACTTACCTCCTCCCTCCTCTCGCCATAGTCACATTCCTTCCTAGATGCCATGGGGGCTGTCATATGACCCCAGCCCCAGGCATGCCCTGTAACCTAAGACCCCTAGAGACTTTTCCTCTTAACATACGTGGGGGCCCAGGTGTCCTAGGGGAGTTGGATGGGTGGATGGTGGCAAAATGCTCCCTCTCAGGGGTCTGCCTATTGTCCTTTCCACTCTGTCTTCTGGAAGAGATTGTGGAGAAATGCTGTAATTTCTTCCTTGAACGTTTGTTAGAATTCACCAGTGAACCCGTCTGGGCCTGGTGCTTTCTGTTTTGGAAGGTTATTAATTGTTGATTCCATTTTATTCACACTGTTTCTTCTTGTATGAGTTTTGGTGGATTGGGTCATTTAAGGTCCATTTAATCTCTTTTTTTTTTCTTTATTAGCCTGGCTGTAGGCTTATCAATTTTATCAATCTTTTCAAAGAACCAGCTTTTGACTTCATCAATTTTCTTTATTGATTTTCTATTTTCAATTTTATTGATTTCTGCTCTAATTTTTATTCTTTCTTTCTCTTTTTTTCTTTTTGCTTACTTTGGATTTCATTTGCTCTTTTTTCCTAGTTTCCTGAGGGGGAAGCTTAGATGATTGATCTTAGATCTTCTTTTCTAACATATGCATTCAAGGCTATAAATTTCCCTCTAAGCACTGCTTTTTCTGCCTCTTGGATTTTGATGAGTTGTTTTTTCATTTTCAATTAGTGCAAAATATTTTTAAATTTCTCTTGAGATTTCTTCTTTGACCCATGTGTTTTCTGGAGGATTGAATCCTCTCCATCCTGACACTGTGCGGTGGGGTCTTTGCTTTGCTTTACAATCTGCACAATAAGTTTTCTTCTGCCTGGGGCCAGATTTGCTGGCTTTACCCAGGGCTGTGCACAAATCATTCAGCTGAGCCTCAGTTTCCTCATGTGCAGAGCAGGGAGCACAGCACCAGCTTCCCAGGTAACATGGACTGAGAGCTTGTGAGGGGAGCCGGGGTTGGAACCCGTCTGCATGGCTCCCAGCCCCAGCACCTCCCTCCTTCCCACGCTGGGCTCAGCTAATGGACCCTCCTGGCAGGTGTCTGTCCAAATGGAAAACGAAGGGAAGGAGGTGCATCTGGAGGGGGTGCATCTGTAGCAGGACTCCCCAGACGGCCGGCAGGGTCGTTTCTCCTCTCCTATTCCTCGTCATGTGGGCGGGCCAGCGCACCACTCTCGGAACCGCAGTCTCCTCACGTGCAACCTGGGGCTCACATGTATGCGGAGACCGATAATAACAACAGCACCTAACGTGTGGGGAGAGCTCTCCTCGTGCCGACTCCACAGGCACTGTGGTCTTCACAGGACCCCTGGGAAGTGGTCACTCTCATCATCACCAGTTCACAGAGGAGGGAATGAGGGTCAGAGAGGCTAAGTAACCTGCCTGGGCTCACCCAGCCACTGAGTTGTTCAGCCTGGCTTTGGACCCAGGTAGGTCGACTCCAGGGCGACCTGTTGGGTTGAGATCGGGGGAGTTGTGTGTCCAGCGTGGTGCCTGTCACACAGGGAAGGTGCCAGGCGAGTGGTCCCTGGGAGACGGCCCCAACGGGAAAGGTCAGTCCCGCCCCTGACCCAGAGGCCCCCACCTACCTTCTGCCAAGCTAGCCGCCCAGTGGGCTTGTGGGGAGGAGGCCGAGTCTGGGCGTCAGGCTCTGTCGCCCTCTCGCGGGCGAAGGGGAAAGCCACATGCGGTTATTTCTGGGAGTGTGGGGCGTTGGGAGGAGTCCTCTGAAGCAGGGCTTTTTAAGGAAAACTCTGACTTGCCTATAAATATCCCCCCTGACGTGTTCTGAGTTCCTGACGCTTCCGGGACAGCGAGGTAGCACCCGGCCTACGCGATGCCGCCGAGGCTGTTGGGTGATTTTACAGCAGGAGGGAGTTCGAGGTCAGCCAGCGCAGGGTTTCCGGAACCACTGGCATCTTCCAAAGACACTCAGGGGGCCAGCATTCTGCTAGCTGTTTATTTTGCTAGATGAGGACTAAAAACAGGACCACTACTGTCATTATCATGTGAAAAAGAAGTACCGTGCTGATGCCACAACATGTAGAAAGGATATAATCTCAGAATAAAGGGCAGGGCACTATACTGAATATTTTTTTGTAAAATGAAAAACTTGGTGTTGTGATTCTTCCAGAATCACTGAAAACAGCAGTGGCCAGCACATGCCCACGGGCCTGGCAGTGAGGAGCCCTGGGGCCAGAGGTGCACATGGGGAAAGCTGGGCCAGGAGCCTGGGCATTGCGCCGGCTCCCGTGGTCAGGGGCTGGCAGGGTGGCCAGCGCCTCTGAGACGCTGCATGCTCCCCTGCAGGTAGGGTGGCGGTCCTTGTCATTATCCCCTTTGCAGCCTGCAGAGCCAAGAAACTCCCTCACAGCAGTCCTGGAGCCCCTACGGCAGGGTCTGGGGATGTGTTGAGGACACTGGGCAGCCAGGAGCACCCTGAGGTAGGCCTAAGGACACCTGCCTGGAAAAATATCATGATGCTGATATAAATCGAATCGTGTCCTAATCCCAGGACCTCAGAATGTGCCTTTCCTTGGAAATGGGGTCTTCACAGATGTAATTAGTTGAGACGAGGTCATGCTGGAGTTGGGTGGGCCCTCCGTCCAACATGACTGTGGTCTTTGTAAGACGAGGAGAGACACGGAAACGTGGAGATGGCAGAGGATGGCCAACAAGTACCCAAGCCCAGGCACAGGCAAGGAGGGACTCTCCCCTGCAGGCGTGGGGAGTGGGGACCAGCTGGCACCTGGATTTCAGACTTCTAGTCTCCAGAACGTCATTACGGCAGCCCTAGCAAACAAATACAAGTGCCTAATTAGTGCTAGCACACAGTCGGAGTTTGACAAATGTTTGCTGAATGAATGATGTTTATTGAGTGCTTACTATACACCAGGCAATGGGCTAAAGGATTTGATTATAGTTAAAATTCGTTGTGTGTTTGCTACATGCTAGGCATTCTTACAAACATGTTAGAAGCATCCACTCATTTAGTCTACATGACAGCCCTGCCCCCAGTAGGTGAGTGCTACTGTGGTTCTCATTTTGTGCGTGAGAAAGCCAAGACACAAGAGATGCGTCGCTTGCCCAGGGTCACGTGAGCAGCTGAGTGGAGACTCCAATCCAAACAGGGTTAACCTCAGAGCTCTTGCTGGTCAGCACTGCAGTGCTGCCTCCTAGCCTGGTGCCTGGCACACAGTAGGTGCTCAGTAAATGCTCACTGCCCAACACTTATTGATTGCTCTTCCCAGCTGTGCCAAGAATTTTCTGGGATTCTGTGAGAGTCCTCAGTTGTCAAACAAGAGAAGTATTTTGCATTCCTTCCCCAGGCTGCCACAGCCTCTGGTTTGCTGGTCAGGATTTACTAAATAAGGGCCAATTTGATTCTACCTTTAAAATGGTCACTTCCCCCAAGAAACCTTCCCTGACCAGCCCCCACCTATAGTAGCACCTGTAGTGGGTTGAATTGTGTTCCCTGAAATGATATATTGAGGTCCTAACCTCTGCTACCTGTGTATGTGACCCCATATGGAAATAGGGTCTTTGCGGATGTAGTCAAGTTAAGATGAGATCCTACTAGATCAGAGTGGGTCCTAATCCATAACTAGTGTCCTTATAAGAAGAGACACAGTCACACAAGGAGAAGGCCGTGTGACGATGGCAGTGATGCATCCACAAGCTGGGGAGCACCCAGGATTGCAGGCAGCCCCAGAGGCTAAGCCACGGGATGGGTGCGGAGCAGGCCCTCCCTAGAGCCTCCGGGAGGGCGTGGCCCTGCCGACACCATGATTTCAGGTTTCTGGCTTCCAGAGCTGTGAGAGAATGAATTTCTGTAGTTTTATGCCACACGGTTTGTGGTATTTTTTAATGGCAGTTCTAGAAAATGAATACACACCCCAAGCTTTGCCTAGCCGATCTGGGCCCTTCCTCTTCTCCTCTCCGCCCCACATTCTTTGACTGTATTCTGGAGCCCAGTTTATCTGAACTTCCCCAGTATAATAGTTCAGAGCACTGGAGCAGGGTCTGTGCTTGCAGGGGAGGGGGTGACCCCTGTGAGAGTCAGGGGCTCTGGGGCAGCCGGTGGTGGGAAGATGCTCAGCTCCATCACTCACCAGTGCTGATACCTTGGCCAACCTGGTGACATCTTTGATCTCCAGTCACCTCTTCCATAGAAGTGGCTGCAGTATACTGCCCTGAGGGATGTGAGGGTTAAATGGGAACAGGTGTGAAAATACCTGGGCAGTAACCGATCTTACCTGGTCTTCAGTAAATCCTGCTTGAATTGAACCCAAGGAAATAACAAATCTTCCACTTGGTTCATTCAATAAATGAAGTTAAATTTCTGTTAGTCTCATAGGTTCACAAAATTGAGAAGATTAATTGCACAATATTTTCACCTGCGAATTAGATACCCAGGAAAAGAATAACTCAATTATACTAGGTTTTGTACTTCCTGAAAAGAAGAAAAAAGTCACAGGGAGGTGAATTATTTTCTCCTTACGTAAGACAAATTCAGGGCTGCTCAACATGCTTCTGCTTTTGTATTCCTCAGCTTCCTAAATATAAGAGGCCCGATTTATACACCCCATCTGTATTCGAACATTTTTAGCATGCCTCAAAATTAGTGTTGATTTAATTTATTTCCACCAGAGATTTGCAAAATATTTCCCTAAGTTATTCTGAACCGGAGGTGATTCATTCAAACAGAGGGGGTGGTTCTTCAGAGTGGGTGCTCCTGGTGTGCAAAACCGAGCCAAGCGGGGAGGAGAGGGGCCTTCAGGGGCACCTCCCGGCCTGCCCACCCTTCCAGGGTGTTGCCCCCCAAACACCCGCTCCTGGAGTCTGCATTGCCTAGGGAGGAGGTGAAGCCCCTTGGCTTGGCCCGGATGCCTTTGAGAGCTGGTCCCGCCTTGTGCACCCTCACGCCTGACCCTTCATGCTCACCCACTCACTCGAAACCCCTCCAGCCCGACGGGGAGCCGCACAGACAGGTCTGTGCACAGCCTTCGCTGTGTTCTCGGCTGGCTGGCATTGCCCCGTGCACACAGTGCCTGTCGAGCTTTCGTTTCCTAGGAAACCTTTCTTTGGCACACTTCTCATCCCCCTTCCCGCCCCAGGGAGGACCCTCCTTGCCGTCCCCAGCCACCGTGCTTCTCTCTGCCTCTGCTTCCTGTCCTGGGACCTGCACACTCTCCTTCAAAGCAAAAGCGCATCTCTGGACCCACTCTGGACAGACCCCAGAGCCTGTTTGTTACGTTGAATCGAAAACCAAAGCCTGTGGGGCTGTGATTTGTTCATGAATATCGTAGGTTCTCAGTATCAAACGGTGTTTACCGAGGAGATGCTTATTAAATGTTTCTGGAGGAGTGCGTGGGTGAGTGAATGACCGAGTCAGGTGCTGTCCTTGGTAAATTTCCAGCTCTGAGATGCAATCTAATTACACTAGCTGCAGCAAGTCTTGTAAAAACCCTCACACTTAGAGCAAAATTAGTCATATTATTAAGTAAAATTCCCCAAGATGCAATAAAGAGCAGCGAAGTTCTTTCTATAGTCCTGATATGTGGACCGACTAAAGCTGTTAAGTCAGCGTTTTTACTGTGTGGTTTTATTGGATCTGATTTCACTGGGTTTCATCACAAGATGACTCATTTGCTTTTGAACTGAACTGAACGGAAATGAAACCTGCGGTTATGAGGCACTTCCCAATCCTCAGCCCACCCCACACTTTTATAGACATGGTATCATTGTGCAGAACGGCAGGCCCAGGTGGGGCCTCATCCTTATTCCTGGTTGATGGTCACCATGACCACCACCATCACCTCACTGGGTTACCGGTCCCTCACCCTCGTCGCCAGTGGCAGTGGAGCCACTGCCATCTGTGGAGCGCTCACTCCATGCCAGCCACCATTCTAAGCATTGCACGTGTTTTTCATGTAACCCTCACATAAACCCCATGTGACAGGCACTATGATATTATTCCCATTTTGCAGATGAGGAAATTAAGAGTAGGATAAATTCAGGGACTTCCTCAAATACACAGCCAGTGAGTGCCAGAGCGGCTGGAAATCAGACCGGATGCCTGGTCTCATTCATTCATTCAACAAACATTTTCTGAGAGGGCCTCCTCTGTAGCAGGCACCGCTGCAGGGCTTGGGGCTGCAGGGCTCACGAGACAGAGGCAGGAGTCCACATTGGGTGTGCAGGTGTGTGTGGGCGGGGACACAGACAGTGAGGAAGTGAACGAATGCACAGGAATAATTTCAGGTAGATGTAGGGCCATGAGAAATTAAAACAGGTGATGGACAGAAGGTGACAACAGGGCAGGAAGAGCCCGAGACTGTATGTCCAGGGAAGATCTGAGTAGGTGACATTTGAACCGAAACCAGGAGAACAAGAAGGGCGAGAACTGGGGGCAGGGCTCTGGGGGAGGGGCAGCAAGAGCCAAAGCCTCCAGCCTCACTCTGGGAGCAGGAAGAGGCTGGTGAGTCTCCAGGGTCCTGAGTGGGGGTGGGGGGGCACTGTTGGAGTTTGGGTTGACCCCATGTGAGATGGGAGGGGTTTTCAACAGGTGAGTGACATGATCCTGCTTAGGTTTCGTAAGGCCATGTGGGCTGCGTGTGCAGAATGCATTGCGGGGGCAGGCGTGGAGATGGGGTGGCCAGTCTGAAGGTGCCTGTCACCATCCAGGTGAGAGATGTGGCTGGCCAGACGTGGGTGGTGGCTGTGACATCAGAGGAAGTTAAGGGCATTTGGGAGGCTCGTGGAAGTGGAGTCAACAGGGATAATGGATCAATTATCTGTGGAGGGTACAAGAAAGGGAGGGCTAAGGACGCTGGTGACAGCTCTCACCACATGCCACCTAGTGCTCAAGTGCATTGTGTGGAATCGGCCTCACAATAGTCCCTAAGGTGGTGCCATTGTGATGACTATGGAAACCACAGGAGGGAACTGAGGCAGGAGAGAGAAGGTAGCCCAGCTATTTAACATTACTAAAAGGTAGCGGAGACAGATTCCAGCCCAGGTCTTCTGTGGATGTTTGCTGAATGGATAAATGAGTCCAGAGGGCGTTGCTCACAGCACCGCACATGGGTGCAGGGCAGTGAGCTCTCTGAAAGGATGGTTTCATCAGACTAGAGGCAGACGCTGCCACATTAACGTGCTTGCAGGAGGAGTGGATTAGTTCTGTCGGATTTCTGGGTAGATTTATTAAACATGCCATTTCCCCTGGTGTAAAGGTTTTACCTCTCCACTCACTCATTTTTTTGCCAGAGACTCAATAGATTTTTTTTCATTGCACTTATTGATTTCTAAATGTCAGTTTGACTTTTCCCTTGAATATCTCTTGCGTTTTAGCTCATAAATCTTTGACACATTGCACTGGCCCTGTCTTTGGATGGCTGTGGGAAATACCGAGATGCTGCTCACTTTCCCAAGAAGGGCTGCCAGTTGGGGCCTGCAGGTCTTCCCCTTTGTTTTCAAGCTAGAGTGTTTTACCTTTGCTGTTGTCTTTTCTCAACCACAGGAAGATCCAGTTTCACATACAGTTTTTTTATCTGAGAAGTTCAGTGTTTCAGACACTGAAAACAGTCATCTGATTATCCTTCTTAAGAGTCTAATACTACATCATTGTTCTTTTCTTTTCTTTTTGTTTTCCTTTCTTTTCTTTTTTTTCTTTTCTTTTCTTTTTTTGTGATACGGTCTCACTCTGTTGCCCAGGCTGGAGTGCAGTGGCCATTTATAGATGCGATCATAGCTCACTGCAGCCTTGAACTCCTGGCTCAAGCAATCCTCCCACCTCAGCCTCCCAAGTGGCTGGGACTACAGGTGTGCACCACTGTGCCCAGCATCAAATACTACATCCTTGTTTTTTGCTCTAAAACTCACTGTAACTTTGATTTGTCTTTTAAAGTTACCACTGGATTTTCAGAGCTGAAAGGTATTCAGCAATCATATTCAACTTTCCCATTTCATAGTTGAGGAAACTGAGTTCTAAGGAAGGAAAATGATTTGTCTAGAGGGTAAGGGCTGATCTTGAGGGAGACCAGTTTAGGGGAGGACATGGGGAGTGGACAGTTGGACTTTATGCAGTGTATCAGTTAGCTATTGCTGTGTAACAAACCACCTCAAAACTTAGTGGTTTAAAAAAATATTCATTTGCTTGTGGTTCTGCTATCTGGGCCAGGGTCAGCTGGGTGGGTCTTCTGGTCCTCACTTAGTGACTTTCAGCAGTCCTCTGGAAGCTCACCTGTGCTGAGTGATCCAAGATGCCTCAGCTGGGCTGGTTAGAATAGCTGGAAGCTGGTTGAGCTTCTCTGTCCACATGGGGAGTCCAGCAGGGAAGCCAGCCTTCTTTACAGGGTGGGTCAGGGCTGCACGAGGGTGAAAGTGTAAGTTGCATGGGCTCTTAAGTCACACAGGGTCACTTCCTTCTCTTTCTATTGGTCAAGGCAAGTTGCAGGTCAACCCAGATTGGGTTCCCAACAGGTTTCCCAGTAGGAAAACAGACTCTACCTTTTGGTGGAAAGAGTGGCAAAGTCACTCTTCTCACTCAAACTACAAAAGGGCATGTAGGCTGGGAGGGATTATTTGAGGTCATTCATTTCAAATCTGTGGGTTCTAGCACCTCATCTTGACCAGGGCCCAGGGACTGTCTGCTGAACTATACTGAACTGCAAGAGAAGTGGCTTGAGCCCAAGATTGCCTGACTCCTGTACAGTGCTGGCTGCACACCGGAAGACCTCAAGGGCGTAGGCCAGACTGCCATGACAGATGGCATCACGTCATCATGCGAATGGAAGTCCAAACTCACCCCTTACCAGCTGTGTGATCTTGGGCAGGTTAATCAAACTCTCTGAACCACAGTGACCTCACTTGTATTCTGAGGATATTGCACCTACCTCAAGTTTGTTCTGAAGGCAAATGGTTTAAAAATGTTCAGTGTTGGCCCATGAGCATCCGACAATGAGTATTAGTGTCATCTTTTAAGTTATCAGAGCTTTGGGATCAGAAGGACATAATAATAGGGGCCAACATTTGTCGAGTGCTTGCTATGTCCTGGCCCCCACGGCAGGCACTTGCTATAGGATGTCTCATTCAATCCTCAGAAATCTGAGATAGGTGTTTTTGTTGACCATGTTGATATGAAGAAACTGAAGGTCAGAGAAGGTAAATTCACACCAGATCACTGGCGATGGAGCAGTTTTGGAGCCCAGACACTCTCACATCAAGGGCCTGAACTTTTAACAACCAAATTCAAATATTTGGACAAATTATTTAAGCTCTCTGGGCTTTTGTTCCCCAAGTTCTATTTCAAAACATAGCGCTTACAAATTTTAGTGCAGAGCCTGGCTAGAACGTGCCTGTGGATACTTGCTGTGTTGCCCTGCCGAGCTCCTCCCTCTGTGGCTGGCCAGCTGCAGGCCAGCCAGCGTGGTGAGCTGGGAGCACAGCGCCGGCTCTCTCGACACTTCCTCCTTGCCTCTCCCGGCTGGGAGTGGCTGTTTGAAGTTTTAAGCCAAGGGCAGCTGCCGGACTAATTGTTTTCCTGTTTCATAATTTATTGTTTTTCTTGCTCCTAGATGGCCAGAGGGCTCAGTGGCCATCTCTGTCTAGGGGGAGTTGGCAGCAATGACCTTGGCTTCTCAGGGCAGAGTCCTACATCAAGCCAGTGCTCCCTTCAGATTCTCTGAGGCCAAGATGAACTGGCGGCCCGAGGTCAGTTCAGAGAGGCCAGCTGAGAGGAACGACGTGTGGCCTAACCTTTGGCAGTGTGTAGCGCAGCCTTCCGTGATGTCTCCACGGCATTGACACATTTGCTGCAGACTTGATGCTCCCGATGTCGTCTGTGGTCAAATAGAAAGGTCCTCCAAGATGACCTGGGCCAAGCCCTGTATTTCGTATTTCAGGAAACCGAGGCCCAGGCCCTGTCCCTGAGTACCTTTCTTTTGTTCCCAGCTGTCACCCTTGATCCTCCTCCTAGGACTTCCGAGGCTGTGTCAGAAGAAGCCATGGAGCTCTGTCCGGGTCTCTTGAGTTGGCTCTTGAGATGCTCACCCTGGGAGAGCCAGCTGCCATGACGCGACGATCACAGGCCATGTGGAGAGGCCACGTGTAGGTGCTCTCGTGGACTGCACCATTGAACTGCCAGCTGCCAGCCAGCACCAGCCCCCCGCCCTGTGAGAGCGCCATCTTGGACGTCCGGCCCAGTCGGGCCTTCAGAGGACTGCAGCCCGGCTGCCGTCTGCAGTGGGCGGGGCAGCAAGACGGACACTCAGCGAAGCCCTGCAGGCCTGTGGACCAGCACAGCAGACGCTCACACGCTGCCGTCGCAGGGCAGGTTGTTGCGCAGCAGTGGCGGCCGGGGCATTCAGCAGCACTTCGCTTGCCTGTCTCCTGCACCCGAAATGTCTTTCCTCAGACATTTTCATGACTGACCCCTTCTTGTCATTCCTCTTGCTTCAAAAGTCACTTCCTGGAGTGGCTCTTGCAGCCTCTGATGTGGTTTCTTTTCAGTTGCTTTGTGCTGTTTTCACATGACTCAGTCCTGTTACAGAACGCTGGCAGAGCTGTTCCAGGAGGCGATGTTTGTGTTCTATCTACATGCCCGATAGAGACACATAGAAACTTTTAACATTTAACAATTTCCGACTGAGGTATAGGCACATACAGTGAAGCATACGGCTCTCAAGTGTGCAATCTGGTGAGTCTGGACAAATGTGTAACCAGCACACAAAACAGATATTGGACATTCCATCACCTCGGAAAAATCCCTTGCCCTTTTCTAATCGGTTGTCCACTCCACCCTGAGCCCTGCAGAGCCAGCCATTTCCGAGCGCTGAAGAGCCAACAGATCAGTTTGCCTGCTCTGGAATATGGAGTGAGTGGAGTCGGGCAGTGTGCACTCTCATGTTTGGCTTCGTTGGCTTGGCACATCTGTGAGTTGAACCATGATTCGGTGTTTCATTCTCAGATTTGCTTTTTTTTAGAATTCCATTTTAATTTATCTATGAGCTTTTCAATCTCTGCCTCCGCATTATGTTTTTAATGGTTGCTCTAGGGTTATACTATACATCCTTAACTTTTTCATAGTATACTTAATTAATTTTGTACCACTTCGCATAAAACGTAAGAATAGGTATATGTACTCTGCCTTCACGCTTTGTGCTGTGGTTATCCTGTGTATTGTGTCTACATACATTATAAACCCCACAATGCAATGTAATGATTTTTGCCTTACATAATCATATGGATTTTAAAGAAATTAAGAGAGAAATAGTCTTTTTTTTAATTTTTATCCATGTATTTACCATCTTCAGCGTTCTTCATTCCTTCCTGAAGATCTATGTTGACATTCAGTCTGAAGAACTTCCCTTAGTATTCTTTGTAGTGCAGGTCAGCTGGCAATGGATTCTCCTAGATTTTTTTTTTAATCTGAAAATGTTATTTCTTCTTCATTTATTGAAGGATATTTTCACTGAATATAGCATCCAGATTGATAGGCTTTTTTCCAGCACTTTAAAGATGTCATTCCACCATCTCCTGGCTTCCATAGTTTCAGGTGAGAAGTCAGTTATACTCCAAATCATTGTTTCCTTGTTTGTAATGCGTCATTTTTCTCTGGCTGCTTTCAAGAATTTTTCTTTGTCTTTGGGTTTTAGTAGTTTAACTATGATGTGCTTTAGTGTGGTTTTCTTTGTATTTTTCCCTGCTTGAGATTTGATGAACTTCCTGGTTCTGTAAATTTATGTCATCAATGAAACTGGGGATATTTTCAGTAATCGTTATATTTTTCTGCCCCATTCTCTGTTTTGTAACCTTCTTTGACAACAATCACACTCATGGTAGACCTTTTGGTATTTGGCCCATAAGTTCCTGAGGCTCTGTTATTATAACTTACCTCCTTTTTTCTTCAGATAGGATAAATTCTATTGATCTTTCTTCAATTTCACTGACTCTGGAATTTGTAATATGCTTTTTAGTACATCCAGTGAATGTCTTATTTCAGATACTGTATTTTTAAGGTCTGTATTGTCCATTTAGTTTATTTAGTGGTTTCTATTTCTTTGCTGAGATTATCTGTCTTTAATTATTGTGAATGTATTTTCCTTTACATTCTTGAGCATAGTAAAAATAGCTGCCTTTAAATTCTTGTCTGCTAATTCCAATATTTGGGGTCAGTCTCAGTTGATTTTCTTTTTTCTTGAGTTGTGTATCTTCCTATATGAAGTAATCAAGTCATTGAATAATTTTGATTTGTATCCTGAATTTTGTGAGTGGCATGTTGTAGACACTCTGGATTCTATTATGTTACTCTTAAGAATATTGTTATGTTTTTTTGTTTGTTTTATAGGCAGTGAACTTGGCTGAACTCAGACTGTAAGATGTCTCCTTTGCAGAAGGTAGCAGCTAAAATCTCTGTTTAATTCTTTCAGCCTTTGCTGGACTGTTTGGTGTCTGCCCGGGAAGACAGAGATTTGGGGAGAGTTCATAAACAGGACTTGGTATCCCTCATCTCTGCTTTCTGCTCATTCCCCTGCCAGGTTCCAGCAGCTGAGATTTCCCCACGCTCTGTCAACTGTTTCTTAAAGCCACTACAGATTTCTATCAAAGTTGTAGCAGTTGTGAATGGTGCAGAAGGAGTACTGCCCCCAAGCCAAATGCCGTAAAGTATGGAACCCATTCGGTGCCTTTCCCTTCTTACAAGAATTGATCCCCTCAAACACCTGTCTGCTGTGACTGTTCTTGGTGCCTTCAGGTGGTTACTTTTTATATTTTGTCCAGAGTTAATGGCTGTTATTTGTGGGAGGGTTGGCCTGATAGGAGCTAATTTGCATTACTTAGCGTTGCCATTCTTAGTACTTTTGTAGTGCTGAGTAGTATTCCATTGAACGCGTACACAGTGTGTTCATCATCCTTTTGTTGACG
The DNA here is from genome assembly GCA_004363605.1 of Indri indri. NCBI lineage: Eukaryota > Metazoa > Chordata > Mammalia > Primates > Indriidae > Indri > Indri indri. The sequence continues at coordinate 24,376 of RJWJ010004705.1, read as the reverse complement.
GAGGTTTAGGTCGCTCACAGGTGTTTGGCTGTTAGGAACCAAGCTGCGTGAACATTCACTTACAGGTCTTTGTGTGGACATGAGTTTTCTTTCTCTTGGGTCAATGCCGAAGACTGGAACGGCTGGGTCATAGGGCAGGTGTTTAATGTTACACAAAACGGTCAAATTGCTTATTCATAAGGTATCCTGTGAGCCTCACGTTGTTCCAGGCATAGGGGATACAGCTGTGAACAAAATACTTACAGTAAATAAAAACAGTCTGGTGAGCGTCTCCTCCACGACATCAGCAGATGGTAAGCGCTGTGGACAAACAGAAGCCGAGAGAGGTGATGGGGCGGGCAGGGAGCTGGGGGATGGGCTTCTACTTAAGACTGGCTGGTCGGAGAAGGCTTTGCTCGCAGGGACTATCCAGGCCGAGACTCAAAGGTGGTGGCTGAGAGAGCACATGTGTGTCTGAGGAGGAACATTCCAGGCAGAGGGAACAGCAGCTACGGAGGCCCTGAGGTGCCAGCTGAGGGAGGAGGCTGTGAGGTCTGAGGGGTGCTGGGGCAGGTCATGGGGGATGGCCTGGGGTTCCTGGGCCACTGTGCGGATCGGGAGTTTACCCCAAGCAGGACAGGAAGCTGTGAAGGTTTGGAGCGGTGGTGTGGTTTGGGAGGTTGGACATTATGTCTCAGGAGAGCCGCTCTGGCCAGGTGTTGAGAAGACACAGTGAGGAAGGCCTGGGACGTGGGAACTGGGCAGGAGACACCTGGAACCTGCAGCCCAGGGCGCGGCGGCTCAGTGGGAGGGCACAGGGGCAGTGACACCAGGCCTGGAATGTGGTCTGAAGGCAGAGCTGTGGGATTTGCAGACAGATTAGATGTGGGTGGGAGAGAAAGAGGCATCTGGGGCGTCTCCAAGGTCTTTTGGCCCCAGCGACGGGAGGCGTTGAATGACATAGAATAGTGTAAATGCTGAATATCAATCTAATAAAGTGGTGATAGACGCTTATTGGCAGGGTGGGGTCAGGAAGTGTGGGCAGTCACTCTGTCCTACCACCCTGCCTGGTTTTCTCCAGAGTATCTGGAGATGGTTTTATTTCTTTATTTGCTTATTTATTGCCTTTCTACCCCACTAGAAGAGACTCCAGGACGTGGCACAGGTTCTGGTGTGTGTAGGAATGTGACGCACGTTACGGAATGGAAGAAAGGGCGATGGCAGAGTGGAAGGAAGCAGGCAGAGAAGGAGGAAGGGAGAGAGGAAGGAAGGGAGGAGGCAGAACTTCTGAAGCAAAGTCCCCAAGGTTTCCTCGGTGTACAGAAAGGCCCTGTGGACTTCAGGTTTTAGGTTCAGGCTTGCCCCGGCTGACGGTCCCCAGTGGCTGAGTGGTTCCCAGGCTGAGAAGCTCTGGTCTCAGGAATGCTTATTCTTAGGTGGAAAAGAAGCACGTTGTATCCATTTGTCCTCATCCCCTAGAAACCCACTTCCTGCCCCCGCTCCAGACCCCACGTCTGCTGCTCTGTGGAGTCCTTCAGACCCCAGAGGACAGCGTCATGTCCCTGAGGCATCTCTTTTCCAGACCAGATATTCCTTGACTCCTGAGTCGTTTATTCACTCAGCAAATGAATTCTCAGCACCCTCTGTGTGCCGAGCTCTGGGGCCAGAAAGATAAAGATGCCCCATCTCCCTCTTCATGGGACGCACCGTCTCCACTGTGGAGGCCGAGGTCCCGTGGTTCAGAGAGCAGACCGAGGGCCCGCAGGGCAGGGCAGAGAGCGAATCTCCCCAGGCCACCCTAAGCCTCAGCTTCCTCCTCTGTAAAATGGGCCAACAACCACGGCTTCCTCTTGCGACAGGGACACATCTCCTTTCCCCCAGTGCTTCCTTCTCTCGCGGCTAGCCCAGTGCCAAACTAGCGAATGAATGGAAGTGTCAGGAGGGTTAATGGCGCTGACATACATGAACCCATGAGTGCGCCATGAGTTTCTGCTCCATAGGGGCTTTCAAGAGCACCATGCTCCTCTAGCCTTGGGGGCAGCCAGAATCCAGCCCCCATTCCTGGATTATTGGGGCTGATGTCTTTGGGATCTGCCCACCCCTGATGCAGACGAGGACTGTTTGGACTCAGGGTGCGTCCCATCCAGGCCTGTCCTTGCAGTTCGGAGCAGCTCCGGGGCCGTCCAATTACGTTTTATGGCAGCAGCTGGGTTAGATGTGTGGCACTCGGAGAACGGCATCCCGGGCATGGTGCGAGGGAAATACAGAGTTTGGGCTTATATTTGTCAGAAAATAGCATCCCAGACCACTGAATAATTTATAGTTAATTATTCCAGCTTTAAAAAGCCTCGGATCACAGCGATTATTTCTCCCCCCAGAGTTTCGCGCTCTGTCCCGGCAGCTCCGGCTGCAGCAGGTGGGCACGCTGCCGTCTTGCCCGCTGGTGCTCCCTGATTCCCGCTGCCCCCATGGACACGTGCCGTGTGTGATGGCTTCGCAGCCGCGTGGTTAATGTGACCATTCTTCCCGTGTCTGCTTTTATTACCATTAAACACCCCGCCCCCTCAGGGCCCTGTGGGATTTCAGATGATTCCTTGAATTAGAGCAATGTGTCCTGGCATCAGGGTTTTTGACCCATTAACCCTGGGGTGCCTAGAGGGCGTGCACCACCCAGGCCCTTGGGCATTTTGTCACGGGGGCCAGGGCCCCGATGCACCCCAGGACTCAGTTCAAGTGCACCTCCCTTTTCCTTCCTGGTCACACATGACTGTGAGCCCAGCCTCTTTGGCAAAGTTGAGGCTTCCGGGGACAACCGGGCCCAGCATGGGGGTGCCCTGGCAGCAAGGGTCAGATGGGATTGGGGTGACTCCCGTCCTCTCGTCTGCGTTCTTCTGCTGAAGAAGAATCATAGAACACCTCCGTCAGGGCAGCCTTAATTCCTGTAACGTGGCTGGATGCAGTTCCAGCCAGGGGACACCGTGGCGAAAGACACCGGAAGTTGCCTCGTCCTGAAGCTCACACCTAGGGGAGGAGACAGACAACGCAGGCAGGCAGACAGACAGACGTGATTCCTGTGTGCAGTGAAGGCTGTGGTGAGTGCTGTGAAGCAGAAGGAACAAGAGGAGGGACCCTGGAGGGGAGGAGCGTGACTCAGTGGCAAAGGGCTCGCCCTTGCATGGGGCGCTCGGGGAGGAAGTGTTTCCTGAGCCAGACCCTGCGGAGGACCTGGAGATGGCTGAGTTAGTCCTTCCTCCGTCCCGGCAGCTCAGGGTTGGTTTCTCATTCAGCCACTCAGCGCACGTCATGGGGCCTGAGTCCTGGGCTGAAAGGCCAGAGTCAGAGCTCCCGGGTTCCCAGTCTAGCGGGGGCACCTGAAGGTGGGAGCAGCCACCTCGTCTGCTTTCTCCTTCCCCAGCCCCATTTGGTCACCGCGTCCTGCTGCCCCACCTGCCAGGCCACTGTGCCTGGCCCTCTTCACCCGGAGCTGTCCAACTCGCTCAAGTTTCCCATGTTAGATGAAATTCTAGAGAATTTTTCTGTCACCCAAACTATCAGGGACCTAGATTTCAGGACACCTGTTTCAACAGCAGCCCCATTAAGAAACATGGTGATGTCCCTCCTGGGATGGAGAGAGGAGATGAGAGTGATGTAGAGTCCTTGTCCCTGTTGGTGACTGTCGGAGTCACCTGTGTACCTGTGCAGGGCCTGGCACGGCCTGGGAGCTCACTGGCCTCAACAGGGATGTCTGCTGCACAGGGGAACGTGCTGTCTGCTCGGGAGGCTCTCACGCTGGCCACCCTGGTTCCCTGGGCCCTGCACAGACACTAGCTCCCCCACTAGCTCAGACCGCAGGGTGTCGCCTCGATTGTCTCCTTTGCAAACTGCTGTCTTTCATTAATATTAACATGGCTCACCCTGTGAATTATCTCCACCTCACTGCTAGTTTTTTAATCCTCAATACTTTAAATTTCTATTTTTATATGCTTAAAACTATGACATATTTGATACATACCAAAGAACATATTGTAATATGTGTGTAGATTATAGTGCATAATAACAAGTCACAGCATCTGTGGACTCTGTGTCCCTCCTCCCCAAATCCTCCCCTCCCTCCCCACGAAAGTAGCCACTATCCAGAACATTAGCGCTGTCATTGCAGGTTTTAAGCTGTAGCACGAGCATGTAGTCCTAAACCGGCTAATGTTCCCTTGAGATGGCTTTTGAGCTTTATTTTATAATAGAACATCCTGTGTGTTCAAGAGTTGGCTGCCTTCCCTCAGCATTATGTGTCGATGTGTGTGGCGGGTGTGTGTGTTTCCACGACCCTTGTTTGAACATACCAGGACGGAGCCATCCTCTTGTGAATGGGCACTTGGGTTGTTGCCCATACTTTGTTTTCGTGACGATGCACCGCGGCCATTACTGTATTTATCTCCTGAGATGTGGGCTCTAGGGGTTTCTCTAGGGTGTTTACCAGAGAGAAATTGCTGGGGGTCGGATGTACACGTCGGCGGCACTGTACGCTGACAAATACCGTTCTGCACCCGTTGCGCTAGGACTGCCGTCAACAGCATGTAAGTGCGACGTAACACCTCGCCAGCCCTCTGCATTCGAGGGCTGTTTGAATTTTGGTTAATGGTTTCTCATGTGATATTAATTTCTGTTTCCCTGGAGATCTTTTCACATGTTTCTAGGCACTTCTCATGACCTCTTCTAGGAAACACTGTTCTCTGGTTTGTGCAAACATCTTTTTTCGGTTCTGTGATATCTTGTTGATATTTAGAAGTTCTTTGTGCATTTTCTCTCTTAATCAGTTGTTCATTTTATGTGTGGCAGTTGCACTCTCCCTGTGTGTATCTTGTCTTTTCGCTGCATTTAGGGTGATCTTAAGGAAGTAGAATGCATCGATCTTTCGATGGTGTGTACCTTGGACTTAAGAAATCCTACCCTACCCCACAGTCATGCCAATAGTCTTCTATAGTGTCTTGCAAAAGTGTTTTAAGTTTTGCTTTTCATGGTCAAGCCTTTAATTTACTTAGAACTTATTTTTGTGTAGGGTTTGAGGTAGGGATCCAAATTTATTTTTTTTTTCCAAGAGGAAAACAATCTTCCAGCACCACCCAGTGGATGGTTTACCCTTCTTACTGTTCTGGGATGTCGCGTTTCCTTGTATGCACAGGCTGGATGCTGTTCTGTTCCACTGACCTGCTTGTTCATCCGGCTCCAGTGTCCCACGGCCTTAAGTGTTACAGTTTTGTGGTAAGTCTTGATACCCGTACTACAGTTAGGGCAAGTTCTCCGTCACCTCCCCCCACCCCAGTCCATTCCTCTTGTGAAAATAAGTGACTGGCTACTCTATCCCTGTTCCTGCATTCGTGGGCATACCCTGCTGTGGGCCAGCTTGCCTTTGCTCATGGTGCAGTGATGGCTCAAGGCTCTCCTCCTTCCTCCGGTAGCTCCTGCTCGGGTGTGGACTCAGACTGAGCACTGAGGCTTCTGGGAACCGCCCTTCCACTCGAGTAGGCCACTGTTCCCATGGTGCTGTTGTGCTTGTCACACCGTCCCACTTGCCTGACGCCTTGCATCTGCACCCTCCCAGCACCCACCACGAGGTCTCCCGCACAACAGGCGCTCAGGAAACATCCATCAGCCCAGAAGAACTTCCACCTCGACTTGCCTCTTCTCACCCTGCCTGGCACTGCCTTCACTGCCAGGGCCTGGATGAACCCGGGTCTGACCCCTCAGTCGAGCCTCTCGCTTCACCCTCTGCTGCTGCATTCTGGGGCCCAGCCGGCCTGAGCCTCCTGGCTGGTCGTGTGGCATTTGCTGCACTGACACCAGCTTGCTGTCCCTTGAGTCAGCTTAGGTGTGGCAGATGGGTTGGGCTGTGGGTTGGCCCATCCGTAGCCTCTGGGCTCTCACCTGATACTTGTCCCAACACCAGCTCTTATCTCGAGGACTCGGGGCTGGCCATGGAGGCCAGGCAGCCCTGAGCTGGGCAAGGCTGAACAGGTGGGAGGGTCAGGGCCGGCGGCCTGGTGGGGTGAGGGTCGGGGAGCCATACTCACCAACCTTTCCTCCTCCCCAACCTGCTCTCCCCTCACAGGGACAGCAGGGTCCTTCCCACCTCCTCCCTGCAGTGCGTTGCTGGGCCAGGCCACCACCAGCCTGGCCGTGGCAGCAGCCTCCTCAGCCACCTCCTGCCCTGAACTGGCCCCGGGCAGCCTGTCTACACAGCAGCCAGGAGTCTCTGAATAAAACCTTCCTGCTCGTGGCTCGGTTCTGCACTGTGCAGTGAGCCCCACATCCCCAGCCAGGCTCCAGGGAGGGGCCGGGCGCTCGGCCTCCTCCCTGCCCATGGAGCCTGTTCTCTGTACCGGACGCCCATCTGTCCAGTGCCTGCTAATGCCTTTCCGCTCCTCCAGGAAGGCCTCTGCCCTGCCCAGTCACATGGCCCCGCCTCCCTGTGCACCCCTGCACTTGCCTGGACGTGCCACTTGGCGCCCTGTGTACTTGCCAGCCTCCGCTTGGGCTGGGCACTCCCTGAGTTAGGAACCGGGTGTGCCTCGTTCCCTCTTGTAGCCTGAGCATCTGGCACTGAGCCTGGTCCAGGGCGGCCCTGTCTGGGGCGGCAGAGGGGCGGGGGTGTCATGCGTTGCCGTGTTATGTTACATTCGGTGTCCCCTCCCTGTGTGGGATGTGAGCTCTTGGAGGGCAGGGCCCTGTGGGGGGCTGGCACAGGGCCTGGCATGCAGGCAGTGCTCTGTTCCTGTCTGTTGAGTGACCACATGAATGAGTGAGTGAGTGAATGAATGCATTACAAGGGCCAATGTGAGGGCTGCAGTAAAGAATGGACGTCCCCTGTGCCCAGACACTCCGCAGGGCCTCCCCGGGTTCCTGGCGTCAGGGCTGGGATGAGGTGTCCAGGCTGCTGCAGCCACGTCCAACAAGCCCGCCTGGTCCCGTCCCTGGGCACTGGCCACGGTGCCAAGAAAGCACAAAAGACTCCTGAGGAACAATCAGACAGACCATGGGGGGTTTAGTGATGTACAAACCCAGGTCCTCCGTGAGGCCAGGAGGCCGCAGGCTGGGTGCAGCCTCAGTGCAGGGCAAACGAACGTGTGGGTGAGAAAGGCCGACGCCTCGCACGGCCAGGGAGGTTTGCTGTAACATTCCAGCATGTTCTGTTGATTTATGGCTGTTGCTAGGTAACAGAGTACACCGAGGCTGGTGTGATTTTAGAGCTGCTGCTCCCAGACCAAAGAGTCAACAGAAAGAGAAAACCATTAATCGGGGTGGGGGCTGGGGAGGGTTTAAAGGCGGCCCAGAGGACCGGGAACTGTTGGAAGCAATTAGAGCGAGGCCAGGGGCACCCACCCGGTCCCTGTTCACGTCCTTCAAGGGCGTGCTCAGCGGTGAGGTGGAGAGCCAGCTGCTGACACGGGCTTCTCCTTCTGGAAGGCACCGGCGTGAATTTATCTTTTATTTTGCAGTAAATCTATTCAGTATGTGTCAGGTTCCTAATGTGGCACTGCTAGTATAGGGTGTCGTCTTGACGGTCGGGACTCCAGTGCTTGTTCTGACGTTACACACGACTCCAGCCTCTCCACGGCACCAGGCTCTTGCTAAACATGTATTGATGCCACTGTATACCCTGCTTGGGATATAACAGTGAAGAAGACAGAAGCCCCCAGCCCCTCCCCCCACCCCTTGAAGCCAAGATTCTAGTGGGGGAGACAGACAATAAATAGTCTTGATCAACAAGCAGATTATGCCTCGTGTCGTTAAAAAGAGATAAATGCTGTGGAAAAAGAACAAGCACAGCCCAGTGAGGGGGAGCAGGAGTTGGAGCGTGTGTGGGGGCTTGCTGGTTGCAGTTGTGGGTAGGGGGAACCTGCTTGGCCTCATTAGGAAGGTGATATTTGAACAAAGTCTTGAAGGAAGTGGGGGACCGCACCTTGCAGCTATCTGAGGGAGGAACAGCGGGGGGGAGGGAACAGCAGGTGCGAAGGCCCCGAGGCAGGGGCCTGCCCGTGTGTAGATGAACAGCATGGCCCTGGCCCCAGCCCACCTGCTCATCCCCCAACGGCCGAAGCTCAGGCACAGGCTGGCCACCGTCCTGTGGGAGGCACTGCCGTGTCAGGGAGAGGGGCAGGACCAGGGGCTGACCACCGAGTCGCTTACTGGCCTCCCCATCGTCCATCCATCTACGAACTCATCGGCAAGCACGCAGGATTCCTGCTGCATGCCAGGTGCTGGGGGTCCACACGGTGAACAAACAGGCAAAAACCCACCCTTCGCGGAGCTAACCTTACAGGGCGGGAAACAAACAAAAACCAAGGTAAGTTGGTAAAATATACGTGTTAGGGACATGTGCTAAGGAGAGGAAGATAAAGCCAAACAGGGGTGTGGACGTGGGGCTGGGGCTGGCTGTTTAGATGGAACAGAGCCCCACACAGCACGGGAGAGGGTCGAGCCCAGCCCTGGGGCCTGGCTGGCTGGGTACAAGTCTCATCCACTGCTCACGTGTGACCCAGCAAAGGCTGCTTAATCTCTTTAAGCCTCAGTTTTCCCATCTTCGAAAGGGAGACACTAAGAGTACCTACAGGGGGTTTTGGAGGAGGAATGATGCATTTGGAGCATTTCACAGTGCCTGGGGTGTGAGTGGTGCATTGACCTCAGCTTATCTCCAGGGCTAACATTCCCTCTTGGGCCTGACACCTGTGCCTGGAGGCCTTCTCTCTCCCTGGTATGCCCCGCTGGCGGGCAGGAGTCCGGGTGGGGCGGCAAACCTCATTCTTGGGGATGTGGCCTGTGTGGTTTGTGATCACATTTCCCCGTCTGTTGTCCCATCTGGTTGCCTGTCCATATGTCCCTCAGAACCATGGTTTCCTCGAGACTTGAGGGCAGGAATGGGTGCTATCCATTGGTTTATGATCCAGTGTTTCCTGATGCTTAATTGGTGATGAATCATGTTTTAAATTAATGAATGGTAAAAAAATGCAGTAAGGACTTAGTGATGGTTTCATGCACTGAAGTAATCAAGGAAGGCTCCATGGAGGAAGGGTCATTGGGAAATGCCAGTGGGAAATAAGAATGCCACCTCACTGACGTCGGCTGGGCAGGGCTTCTCCACTGCAGCCTCTTTATGGATGAGGAACGAGTGTCCCAGATGAGATGGCTCTGGGCTGCCCTCAAGAGGCGTGGAGTCTTATCCTCCTGGCCCAGGCAGGAAGTGGGGCCTTTGGGGTCCTCCTCAAAAGGACAGGGCCAGCTGGCCGGAGGGATGGACGAGTGCAGGCCGCATACACAGCCGGCAAGTGCTGTGAATTATTGATCACCAGAGGGCAATGTGGAGGCCGAGGTCATTTCCCCCCTGGCTGAACTGCTCTGTCATGCTTAATTGCCTGTTTTCCAAATTTCCCCAGGGCTGGCCTCAGGTAGGGATTAGCTCCGTGCCCATTTATTTTGCTTAAATCCAGTATATGGGGTAAAAGGGACACCATCCAGTTCTCATTGGTATTAAGTTTGGAACAGTGGACAGGATTAAGTCAGGGGCTAAGGGGGGCTTCTGTCTGGTACCCGGCATGACAAAAAGGTGCTGCTCTGTGCACCCCAGTCCATCAAGACTCGACCCACTTGTTTAGGTGGTGGGCTGGCAGGATCTGAAAAAGTTAGGGGCAGTATATACTCCCTGAGCACCTGCGATGTGTCAGGTGCTAGGTATATCCTTTAATTCAACCTGAGACATCCAAATAAAATAAATGTGACACACTAAAGTGATTAAACAGATGAAGAAACAGATTTTCAAAGAAAATTGTCAAAGCTTGTTGCAAGGATTCTTCCACCCCTGCAGACAGGCAAGGTATGAAGTGGGGGCGGGTAGCAGAAGGAGGTCCGTGGGGAGCCCTGCTTTGGGGAGGAGGACTCAAAGCTTAAAATGTAGCTGCCGGGCTTCTGGCCGAGATGGAATCATAGGGACCAGACTTAACTTGCCCACCTGCAACAACTAAAAACTGAGACAAAATAGACGCAGCAGTGGTTCTCACGCAGACATCAGGCAGCAGAGGAAAGCGATCACCGAGAGATGAGAAACAAGCAGGGTGAGGCCAGGGATTCCTCTCGCTTACTGGCCATGTTGCTGGGAGAGGTTACCCACCAGAGCCTGCTGGAACCCCTGAGTTGAGAAAATCTGGGGAGACCAAGGTGGCTAGAGCTCATGGGGTGGACTAACAGAGGGGAGGGAGCTGCAAAGGAAGAGAGCTCCAGAGATATGCAGAGGTCCCACTTGGGTACTCAGCTGAGTACTGATCAGCATGTGATTACCCAGAGTGAGGGAAAGACCCCTAAAAGGACCCAAGGGAACAACACCTAGAGCACACACAGTCGGAGATAGTGCCTGCCCTCACCAGCCATACTGGACAAACTTGTAACTCACAGGGCATTGGGTAGACTGCTCAGGAAAGTCTTACCTCAGTACTGGAGAATAATTAGTCCTAAATTGAGAACTCCTCCAAACATGCCTAGCAAATCATCAAAGCAAGATTTGAAGGGACCAAACTGTTTTTAAATGAGTTGACTACATCTCAGAACAAAGCTCAAGAATAAACAAGGTAAAAGTCACAACATCTGGCATCCATAAAAAATGACTAGCTATGCAGAGAAGCAAGAAAATACAACCTATAATGGGGAGAAAAGTCAGTCAATCGAGACTGATCCAGAATTGACACAGATGTTAGAATTAGCAGACAAGGATATCAAAAAAGTTATAACCAGAGTCCAAATGTTCTAAAAGCTAGGAGAAAGATTGAACATACAGTAGACATGGAGGATATAAAAAGACCTAAATCAAACTACTACGGATGAAAACTACAATGTGTAAGATGAAAAACACATTGTATAGGATTAATAGCAGAGAAGACATTGCAGGAAAAAGATTAGTTAACTTGCAGACAGCAATAGAAACTATCCAAAAGGAAACAGAGAATAAAAAGACCAAAAAAAGAAGAATTTTAAAAAGAGACAGAGACTCTCTCAATGAGTTGTGAGACAACTTCAATAGGCCTAATACATGAGAAATTGAAAGGGAGGAGGGGAAGGAACAGAAAAATATCTGAAGAACTAATGGCTGGCAAATTTCCAAATTTGATGAACACATATACCTGTGAGTATATAGTTGTACTCACAGATGCAAGAATTTCAGTGAATGCTAGTCACAATAAAAATGAAGAAAAACACAGTCGAGCACATTGTAATTAAATTACTCAAAATAAGCAATAAAGAGAAAATTTTAAAAGTGGCCAGAAAACGGTGGGGAGCGGCAAGAAAGGACATGTTACATACAGAGGAACAAAGATAAGGATTACAGCAGATTTCTTATAGAAAATCATGCAATGAGAAGGCAGCGGAGCAATGTCTGGAAAGTACTGAATTTAAAACAATAGTCAACCTAGAATTCATATGCAGGAAAACACCTTTCAAGAATAAAAGCAAAATAAAGAATTCTCAGGCATATAAAAGCTGAGAGAATTTACCATTAGCAGGCCTTCAGTACAAGAAATGTTCAAGGATGTGCTTTAAACAGCATTAAAATGATACTACATGGAAATATGGATCGATGCAGAGGAACGAAAAACATCAATCATGGTAACTACATAGGCAAATATAAAATATTTTCTCTTATTATTTTAATCTCTTTAATGTATAGTTGGCTCTTGAAAGAAAAATAACCATGTAGTGTGAGGCTTATAACATACATAAAAGTAAAATGTATGATAACAATATCAAAAGGATGGGAGGGGAGAATGGACACATACTATTGTAAATAAATACAAGTATCTTAAGGTATATGTGAAATGGCATAATATCACCGGAAAGTAGACCGTGATAAGTTAAAGATGTATACTATAAACCTTAAAATGACTACTAAAATAATGAGACAAAGAGTTATAGCTAAGAATCCACGAATTAGGTAAAATGGAATAATTAAAAATGCTCAATTAATCCCCAGAAAGGCAGAAAAAGAGGAAGAAGGGAACAAAGATGGAACAAATGGAAGATGAATATCAAGATGGTAGATTTAAACCTAACCCCACCCATAATCATACTGAGTGGCAGCAGTCTAAATATCCTGATTAAAAGGCAGAAGATGGTCAGACTGGATGAAAAGGCAAGATCCAAATATATGCTGCCTATAGGCAACCAACTTTAAATATAAATACAGAGGTTAAAAGTAAAACAATGAAAAACATATACTCTGCTAACTAATACAATTAAAGGAAAACTGCAGTGGCTATATTAATCTCAAAGTAGATTTCACAGTAAAGGATATTACCAGGTTAAAGAAAGTAATTTCACAATATTAATGGGAATAATTAATAAAAGGGTTGTAACAAACCTTAATGTTTATGCACCTAATAACAGGCCTTCGAAAATACATGAAGCAAAAACTAATAGAACTGCAAGAAGCAATAGATGAATTGACAATTATAATTGGAGATTTAAATAACCCTCTCTTAATAATTGATAAAACAAGTAGACCAAAAATGTGTTAGGACATAGAAGATATGAACGATGCTATCAACCAACTAGACCTAGTTTACATTCATAGAAAATTCTACTCAACAATAGCAGAATAGACATTCAAGTACACACCACAGAACATTTATCAACATAGACTATATTCTGGCCATAAAACAAGTCTCAGTAAATGTAAAGGGGTTCAAGAAACAAAAAGTATTTCTCTGCCATAACGGAATTAAATTAGAAATCAGTAACATAAAGAGCTCTGGAAAATCTCCAAATATTTAGAAACTATGAAAGACTTTTATACAACCAATGTGTCCAAGAAGAAATCAAAAGGGAAATTAGAAAGTATTTTTACTTGAATGAAAATGAAAACACAATGTATCAAAATTTCAGTTATCATGAAAATAATACTTAGAGGGAAATTTATAGCACTAAACATCTATATTGGAATAGAAAAAAGTTCTCAAATCAATGGTGTTGGATTCCACCTTAAGAAACTAGAAAAAGAAGAGCAAATTAAACTCAAAGAAAGCAGAAGAAAAGAAATAATAAGGAAAACAAAAATAAGCAAAATATAAACAAAAATAATAGAGAAAATAAACTAATCCCAAAGCTGGTTATTTATTGATAAAAAGTTCTCTAAGAGTTTTTTAATCAATAAAATTGATAAACCTCTTGCTAGGCTGACCAGGACAATAAGAGAAGACAAAATTGCCAATATCAAGAATGAGAGGGTGACATCACTACAGATTCTGCAGCTGCTAAAAGAATAATAAGGGAATATTATGAACAACTTTTTGCTAATAAATTCAACAACTTAGATGGAATGGGTGAATTCCTTAAAAGACAAAAATTATCAACGCTTACTGAAGAAGAAATAAATATCCTAAGTAGTCCTGTAACTATTAAAGAAATTGAATTTATAATTTAAAACCTTTCCACAAAGAAAACTCCAGGCCCAGATGACTTTACCAATGACTTCCACTCAACATTTAAGGAAGAAGTAATACCAGTTCTACATAAAGTCTTCCAGAAAGTTGAGGAGAAATGAATAATTCCCAAATCATTCTGTGAGGCAGTATGACCTCGACATCAAAACCAGACAAGTATATAATGAAAAAATAGCAATATCAATATCTTTCATGAACATCAATAAAAATTCTTAATAAATTCAATCTAACAACACATAAAAAATATAATACATCATAACCAAGTGGGTTTATCCCAGGAATGCAAAGTAGGTTTAACATTCAAAAATTGATCAGTGTAGTTCACCAAATTAACAATCTAATAAAACACTCTACTATCATCTCAACAGACACAAAAAGCATTTGACAAAACACAACCTCTCTTTCTGATAAAATCTCTCAAGAAATGAGGAATAGAAGTGAATTTCCTCAACTTGATAAAGAGCGTCTATGAGAAAAACCTACAAGCTTAATGGTAACAGACTGAATGCTTTCTCCTGAGATCAGGGACAAGGCAAAGATGTCTGTTCTCACCACTTCTATTCAGCATTGTATTGGAAGTTATAGCTAGTGCAATAAAGCAAGAAAAAGCAAGAAAAGATGTTCGGATTAGAAAGGATGAAGTAAAACTGTCTTTATTCACAGATGACATGATTATCCATGTAGAAAATCCAACAGGATCTATGAAAAAGCTACCAGAATTAATAAATGAGTTTACCAAGTTTGCAAGATACAAGATCAATCAAAATTGAAATTTAAAAACTACCATTTACTTATGAGATAGGGAGGGATAAATCTGACAAAAGATGTGAAAGACCTATGCACTGAAAATTACAAAATATTGGTAACAGAAATGAAAGCAGACTTAACTGAGTGGACATGTATACTATGTTGGTAGGTTAGAAGACTCAATGTTGTTGAGTAAATCCAATAATGAGATGTCAGTTCTCCCCAAATTGATCTATAATTCAACACAGTGCAAAAATATCTTAACAGACTTTTTTTTTAAGAAAGTGAAAAACTGATTCTATAATTCATATGGAAACACCTAGGATAGCTAAAACAACTTCGAAATAAAGGAATACAGTTGGAGGATTAACACAATCTGATTTCAAGATTTAGTATAAGGCTTCAGTAATTGATACAGGTAGTATTGGTGTCAAGATTAACAGATCAATGGAACAGAATACAGAGTCCATAAATAGACTCACACACATATGACAGCTGATACAGCTGATTTTTTTTGTTGTTGTTGAGACAGAGTCTCACTCTCTTGCCTGGGGTGAGTGCCGTGGCGTCAGCCTAGCTCACAGCAACCTCAAACTCCTGGGCTCAAGCAATCCTACTGTCTCAGCCTCCCAAGTAGCTGGGACTACAGGCATGTGCCACCATGCCCAGCTAATTTTTTCTGTATATATTTTTAGCTGTCCAATTAATTTGTTTCTAATTTTTAGTAGAGACAGGGTCTCGCTCTTGCTCAGGCTGGTCTCGAACTCCTGAGCTCAGAACGATCCACCTGCCTTGGCCTCCCAGAGTGCTAGGATTACAGGCGTGAGCCACCGTGCCCGGCCGATACAGCTGATTTTGACAAAAGGTTCAAAGGTAGTTCAGTGGAGCATATTTAGATAATGGGTGCTAAAACAATTGGATATACGTAAAAAAGGAACTTCAATATCTTGATCCATACTCAAAATTAATTCCAAATGGATCATAGATCTAAATGTAAAACTTAAATCTATGAAACTTCTAGAAGAGGAGGTGATAAGCTTTTTCTTAAAGGACTAAATAGTATTTTAGGCTTGTGGACCGTGTGGTCTGTGTTCCAGCTATACAACTCTGCCACTGTGGTGTGAAAGGGGCCATATAAAGGACGTAAGTAAGTGGGTGTGGCTTTGTGTATAAAAACAGGCAGCTGGTCTGCAGGCCATAATCTGCTGATCCCTGGTGTTGAAGAAAACAGGATAAAAATCTCTGTGACCTTGAGTTAGTCAAAGATTTCTTAGATATGACACCCAAAGCGAAATGCCTAGACTGGGAGAAAATCTTTGCAAAGCGCGTATCTGCTAAATGGCTTATATCTAGAATATATGAAGAATTCTCAGAATTCAATAATAATTCTTCAGGTCATATATGGTGGTAGGAAAAAAAACAAGACAAAATAATAAAACAATCAAATTAATAAGTAGACAAAATTGTGAACAGACATTTCACCAAAGATGATATAAGGATAGCAAAAAAGCACGTGAAGAGATGAGCAACATCACTTGTCACGGGGCAAGGCCTTAAAACCACATGAGGTCCTGTTACACACTTGGCGAGACGACTAACATTAAGAAGGCTGACTATGCCAAATTTTGGAGAGGTTGTAAAGAAACTGGAATTCTTATTCACTGTTGACAGGAATTCAAAATGGTATAACCACTTTGGAAATAGTTTGGAAGAAGTTCTCTGTCATATACAAACTATTCCATAAAAACATAAAAAGAGAGAAAGTTTTTCAACTCATTTTATGATGTTAGTATAAACTTGCTAGAAAAACGCAAGAAAAGAAAATTATTTACCAATGTTACTTCTAAACACAGATGCAAAAACTCAAAGAAAAGTATTAGCAAAACAAATATGGCTCACTCAATCTGTCTGTTCGTTTTGTTCTGTTAAGAGGCAGAGTCTCCCTTTCTTACCCAGGCTGGAGTGAGTGCAGTGACATGATCACAGCTCACTGCAACCTCAAAGTTCTGGGCTCCAGTGATCCTCCCACCTCAGCCTCCCAAGTAGCTAGGACTACATGCATGTGCCACCATGGCTGGCTAATTTTTTTTTTTTTTTTTTGTAGAGATGGAGTCTCCCCATGTTGCTCAGGCTGATCTTGAACTCCTGGCATCAAGCAATCTTCCTGCCGTGGCCTCCCAAGTGCTAGGATAACAGGCATGAACCACTGTGCTGGGCCTATATGTCTATATTGTGACCATGTAGGGTTCACTCTAGGAATGCCAGGATGGCTAAAGACAAAACTGTTAATTTAACTCACTCCATTGGTATGTTAAAGGCAAAAAGTCGTATGTTCTTATTAATAGATACAGCAAAACAAAGCAACCAGCCAAACAAAAAGCATTTACCTTAGATAAATTTCAATACTCATTCTTGGGAAACTCTCTCAGAAAACAGAAGGGAATATTCTCAACCTGAGAAAGGGTATCTATCAAAACCTGACAGCAAACGTCAGTTTTCATGGTGAAACTAAAAGCATTACCAGACCTAAGACAAAGATGCCTTTTACTTCTACTGCTGTTTAATACTCCTTTGTATTAGAACCAATTGGACCAGACAGCAAGTGGGTGAAGAATGGCAAGGAAAAGTCAAAATTGTCTTTAATTGCAGACAATATGATTGTCTACATAGAAAATCCAACAGAATCTGCTCTTAAACTATTAGAAACATATGATAGTTCAACAAAATTGCTGGACACAAGACAACATAGTAAAATAAATAGCATTCCTGCTGAACAGCAGTACCAACTGGAACCTATAAGAAGGGACAAATATCATTTACAGTAGCAACAAAATCTATAAGGTACTTAAGATTAAATTTAACAAAAGATGTACTATTACCTTACGGGAGCGGGATAGGAGAGTGGTTCAGTGGTTCAGAGCAGACTGCCTGGTTTCAGATCACAGCCCTGCTGCTTCCTGACTTGGGTAAATTATTTGATCATTTAGTGCCTCAGTTTCCTCATTTATAAAAAGGAGATAATAATAATATCCACCTCCCAGGAAATTTGGAAAGATTAATTGAGTTAAATATAAAATTTTTAGAACAGTAGCTGGCGCACAATAACTTCTATATGAATGGTTGCTATTATTATTATGACAAAATTACAAAATTTAATCAAAGGACATGAAAGATGATCTGAATAAATATAGAGATAAAGACCATTAGATTCAATATCAGAAAGATGTTAATTTTCTCCTGGTTACTTACAAACTAATTGCAGTTCCAATGAAAATCCCAACAGGATTTTTAATGGGATCCAAAAAAAAATGAAAATTTATATAGAAAAAACAATGGTCCAGGAGTAGCCAGACAATTTTGCAGAAAAGCAAACACCATGCCATTTGGTGTACTTGATGCAGAAAGACCAATGGAACAGAACAGAGAGTCCAGAAATAGACCCACAGGTATATGGGAACTCGGTATGGAAGAGAAGTGGCAT
Source organism: Indri indri (assembly GCA_004363605.1). Lineage (NCBI taxonomy): Eukaryota > Metazoa > Chordata > Mammalia > Primates > Indriidae > Indri > Indri indri. Next base: position 6,691 of record RJWJ010004705.1, on the reverse strand, counting down.
TATAAATCAGTGGGAAAAGGATGGGCTACTCAATTAGTGATTTGGGTATGAGGTTCTTTATATGGAAAAAGTATGTAATTAGATCCCTACCTCATCCCAAACAGAACAGCATACTCTAAATGAGCTAAAGCTCTGAATATATGTCTTAAAATGTAAATGTAAAGGAAGGACATTCTGTAGACCACCTTTATAACTCAGAGGGGAGAATAGTATTGATCAAGCAAGACATAAAAGGAAAAATACTTAAAAGATAAACATCAATACATTTCCTGCATCAAAATTAGCAACTTCTGTAGGACGGGAATACCATAAACAAAGTTAAGAGAAAAGCAACAAATTAGAAGAGAATGTTTGCAACACACTTAAACAGACAGAGGACAGGTAGATTATATAAAAGCTCCAGGAAACCAGTAAGAAGAAACTCAAGCAACAGAGACATGGGCAATGGGATGGAAGAGGAAATTCAAATTGCCAAATGGAAGGATTCCCAACCATACTGGGAATCAGTAAATACAAATTAAGCAATCATCACATATCAGCTAGCCCATCAACTTCACACGAATTTAAGTCTATTCCAAGTGTACTGAGAATGTGATACACTGCTGTAGGAGCGTAAATTGTTTCTTGATTTGGCAACAAGTAAGAAGTTAAGTATGTACATACACCAGTATGTCTGATCCAGAATGAATGTCCCGGTGTGACCCAGTAGTCTCCCCTCCACCTGTCCTTTCTAGGAAACCCTTACACTTGAGTACGGAGAACTAAGTAAAAGGGTGTCACTGCAGTGTTGTTTGAAATTCCAAAAGGTTGGAAACAAATATCCTTCCAGTTGGGTGGGGATGGGGTGGGAGAAATAATAAAATAATTGTAGGCCGTGCTTTGCTGGTAAATGTTTAACAATCTCTGTGTAGGGGAATAAAGCCTTAGTTTGTAGCATTTTCTGATTTCTGGGATGTGAATACTCCACCATGGCTGATCTCTAGCTGCCACCGTGACATCATTGAACACAGAATGGGGAAAAGACACAAACGATCAGCTCTTGCAAGAAGGTTCTTAGAGCAGGCTCTGGCACACGATGGACTGTTTTCTTCCAGCACTCAAGATCAATGAGGAAACTAGGGTAGAGCTGAAAAAATAATGCTCAGGAAAAAAGCAATTTGCAATATGATGTGATCAGTATGATCATGTTTATATAAATTTTAAAATCATATGAAATTATATAATGCTTGTATATGTGTCAAAGAACAGAACACGAATGGGACGAAAACAACAATTAGGGGATAATGTTTGCCTTTGGAAAGAAGAGGAAGATTAAGATGAGGAAGGGATGAAGAGCAACTTCAGCTGTATCCATGTGGTCTCATTTCTTAAATAACAATTGATGAAGCAAAGTTAGGCAGCAGCGCAGTGCCCGTAGCCCCAGCTACTCAAGAGACTGAGGTGGGAGGATTGCTTGAGGCCAAGAGTTCAAGGCCAGCCTGGGCAACATAGTGAGACCACCTGTCTCTAAAAAAAAAAAAATTAAAAGAGGAAAGAGCTGAAGCAAATATGTCAAAGCTGATGAAGGAATCAATATTCAAAAGGTGGCTGATTATAATCTAGCCTTTGTGCATTTGAAATATGTCATTAAATAAAATAAAATACAAAATATAAAGAAGGTATGACCCTGATTATGTAAAAACAAAACTCTACATTGAAAAGGCCCTGGAATGACACACTCTAAAGAGTTTTTTAACAATTATGTTTGGATTCAGGACCAACCATAACTTTTCTATTTTCCTTTGTTTCTGAATTTTTTATCACAAGTAAGTATCACTTGTGCAGCAGCAGAAAATCACTCGCCTTCTGAGTGTTGGGCCAGACCATGGCTCTGTGCCCTTCCGTGCAGACTTCATCATTTGTTGGGTCTCGGCATAGCTCAGAATTCCAAGGCATTCTCCATCCAGTGGCATGGCGACCTAGCCTGGGGGAGGGGTGGGTAGGTTTTTATCTTATCCTCTCCCTGGAGAAAAGATCCATCGTGCCCTGTCTCAGCCAGCCTCTGTGAGCTAAGACAGATGGCTCGCAGTGGTGGAACGAGCCAAGCAACCCACCTGGAAGCTCAGCCCTGGGACCTGGGTGGTCACGGAGGGGAACAGTGGCAGAGAAGTAGTGGTATTAGTTCCAGATAGTGTGGGCTGATGCTATAAGCTCTGGATTCGCACAGACCAGGGCAAATCTCAGCGCTACCACTTGTGAGCTGGGTGACTTGGGAGAATGACATTAGCACTTGTGTTTTCATTTACAAAATGGGTACAGTGAATGGGACTGTGTTGTTGTGAAAAGTATTTGCCTTGGACGAAGATTGTACTTCTGCACTCCATTGAGGTCATGTGGCCATGTGACCAAGAGTGTCTGTCCCTGCACTTGTTGAACTCATGTGACTTGCTTGGGCCAATGATGCTCTGTTACCTCTGCTGAGCCCAGCAATGTCCAGATTTGGGGCTGCTCCATCAGCCTGGGGCTGGGAAGGAGGATGACAAGGATCAGAGCTGTAGCCAACACGTGATGGACATGCAGCAGGGGTGAGAAACGGGCTCTGTAAGCCACTGGGTTTTGGAGGGTCATTCACTGCTGCACTGTAGCCTAGTTCATTCCAGCTGAGACAGATTTCTCATGCTTTGAGGACAAGATGAGATAACATGTGAAGTGCTTAGCCATCATCTGGCACAGAGGGATATGGCAGTCAGGATAGGTGAGGGTATCCTGCAGTGACAAACAACCCACAGATCTTAGTGACTAAACACATTACATGTTTGTTTCTTGCTCACCCTGCACATCTAATAGGGTGTCTGTTATCTGTAGTCATTTAAGGATCTGATAGAGGAGCTATCTTACTGGGTGCTTTTTCAAGATCCTGAGTCAGAGAAAATAAAAGAATCTGGCAAAACATACGGAGGCTCCTAAAGCTCCAACTCAGAACAGATACTAGTCACTTCCCTCATCTTTTACTGTGCAAACCAAGTCTCATGACTATGTCTAATTTTAAAAGGGATGTGGAAGTGCAAATCTACCCTGGGCACAGGAGGTGAGAAGCAGGATGTGTGTGGTCAGCACTGGTGACCTCCCCTGTGGCCATGCAATGAATGCTAGCTGCCACCAGAGTCATTGTTAATCATGACATTTAGGCTATTTCCAAATGGAGAAAGGGTGGGACACAGGGATGGTATTCCAGGCAGGAGGACCAGCATGTGCAGATGCACGGAGTCTGGAAGGGTCTGCTCTGCTCAGGGAAGTGCGGATGTTCAGGGAGGAACCCGTGGGGCACACAGGGGACTGGCTAGAGACACGGTTGGGGCCATACTGTGAAGACCTTTGGATGCAGATGATAGCGTGTGGAGGCAGAGAGCCTGGAAACATGTGAACCAGGAAAGGGAACATGGGCCACGTGGGGGAGGGGTGAGCCCCTGAATCGGTGGGGAGAGGAGGCTGGCTCAAGGAGGGGAAGGGTATGACAGCACTGCGTGGGCGTGGGTCACCAGGACTGGCAGGTGGCCAGGCTGTGGTGGTGTGAGGGTAAGGGACTTGGGGAGGTGCCTGTCTGTCCTGAGTGCTGATGACAGGGGGACCCCCAGGCCCAGTTTCCAGGGAGGATGCTGAGTTCAGTGCTAGAGGTGGCGAATGGCTAAAATCACAAACGACAATGACAGTACCCTCTGTGACCACCCAGGTCCCAGGGCTGAGCTTCCAGGTGGATTTCTTGGCTCGTTCCACCACTGTGAGCCATCTGTCTTAGCTCGTAGAGGCTGGCCAAAACAGTGCACGATGGCTCTTTTCTCCAAGGAAATGACAAGACAAGGAGGTTCTGGAGCAACAGAAACTCTCTTCTAGTACCTCTTCAGAAAACTGTTTGACATCTGTTACTAAAGCTAAACATACACAGGCCCGATCACTCAGCAGTTCCTGGAACTACATCCACGTGGGTGCTGAGACAGAGGAGCGTTATTCACAGCAGCCTCCCAACTGAAAACACCACGTAAGTGTCCACCAGCAGTAAGGTAAATTGCAGTGTGTTTCTACAATACAATACACCACAATGAAAATGAATAAATTACAGCTACATATATGCATGATAACATGAGTGAATCTCAGAAACATAGTGTTGAGCAAAAGAAGGCAGGTACAAAACCATTCCTACCTTATGATTCTATTTACAGAAAGTCTCTAAGTTAGTAAGACTACAGTGTTAGAAGTCAAGATGGGGCTTATCTTCAGGGTGATGTCTTCGTCAGTTTGGTCTGCTTAACAAAAATACTGTAGACTGGATATCATAGACCAGAGTCATTTATTTCTCACAGTTCTGGAGGCCGTGATGTCCACGATCAAAGCGCCAGCAGACCTGGTGTCTGATGAGGGCTCACTTCCTGATTTGCAGACAGCCGTCTTCTTCTTGTGTCCTCACATGAGAGACACGGGATGGGGGGTGGGGAAGCAAGTTCTCGCGTATCTCTTATTGTAAGGGCACTAGTCCTAATCACAAGGGCTCCACCCTCATGACCTACTCACCTCCCAAAGACCCCTCCTCCAAAAACCATCATGCTGGGGATCAGGACTTCAACACATGAATTCTGGGTGTCACATTCAGTCCGTAGTAAGTGGAGAGAGTAGGTAGTGAGGGAGAGTTTGAGAGGTTGGCAGTGCCCTCTTTCCTGACTTAAGTGGCAGTTATATAAGTGTTTATTCTGTGATAGTTCTTTGTGCTGAACATTTAACTTTTTTTTTTTTTTCTTGTTTTTGAGACAGAGTCTCACTCTTTTGCCCGGGCTAGAGTGTGTGTCATGGCGTCAGCCTAGCTCACAGCAACCTCAAACTCCTGGGCTCAAGCAATCCTTCTGCGTCAGCCTCCCGAGTAGCTGGGACTACAGGCATGTGCCACCATGCCTGGCTAATTTTTTCTATATATTTTTAGTTGTCTGATTGATTTATTTCTACTTTTAGTAGAGACAGGGTCTCGCTCTTGCTCAGGCTGGTTTCGAACTCCTGAGCTCAAAGAATCCACCCACCTCGGCCTCCCAGAGTGCTAGGATTACAGGCGTGAGCCACCACGCCCAGCCAACATTTAACTTTTGTGCAAGTATTAGTCTGCTTGGGCCACCATAACAAAATACTGTAGACTAGGTGGTTAAACAACAGAAATGACTTTCTCACAGTTCTAGAGCCCCGGAAGTCCAAGATCAAGATTCTGGCCAATTCAGTTCCTGGTGATGGTTTTCTTCCTGGTTTGCGGGTGGCTGCTACCTTGCTGTGTGCTCACATGACCTCGTGGAGAGAGAGCAGGCTCTCTGGTTTCTTCTTATGAGGGCACTAATCCCACCATGAAGACCCCACCCTCATGACCTCATCTAACCCTGATCACCTCCCAAAGGCTCCACACGCACTGAGGGTTAAGGCTTCAACATGTGCATTTGGGGAGTACAGTTCAGTCCACAGTGCCCTTTTCTGTGCTTGTACTGTCTGGCAATTAAAACACATTGGGGGAAACAGAAACACAGGGAGACACGCCACAGCTATGGCCATCGGAAGGAGTGGAACTTGTACAGCAGCTGAGAAGCGGTTGCAGAGGAGTGGGGTGGCTTTCAGGGTGGAAGCTGCTGAAAGGCCAGCTAAGAGGGGGCCGGCGACACATCTGCTGATTCTAGGAACAGGAAAGACATTCTCGCCCCTGGTGAGACCAGAGTTTCCTGTTTTGGGAGGAGGCATGGAATGGTGGGGAGAAGCCAGGTTGGAGGCTCTGGCAGGCAGCTAGGAAAAGAGACAGAGGAGACGGCACACGAGACATGTCCTTTTGGCACTTTGGTTATGAAGGGGAGAAGGGCAATGTGCTGGCAGCTGGAAGGGACATGGAGTGGGGACAGTTTTCAATGTGAAAGAGACTCAAGCAGACTCATGCTGCAGGAAGCATCCGGAGTGATGCCAACAAATTTCACCTTGTCAAAGAGGTCCTCTCCACTTGCCTGTATGAAATAGACACCCCCCACCAGGGGGGTGCACCCTACTTTCTCTTCTTCACCCATTATGACCCACATAACACATGCTCACTTTATGTTGTCCATCTTGCCCCCCTAGGAGGTCAATGCCATGGGCACGGGGGGGTTTATCTGTTTTCCACTCTACTCCAGTGCTGGGAATATGCCTGCATGTAGTAGGTGCTCAATAAACATTCGTTATGAATGAAGGAAAGGACAGGAGGAGTCCACACAGAGGAGGCTGGAGGGGGCGGGATCCAGAGCTTAGGCTCCCAAGAGGGCAAGGATGTGTGCAGAGACAGATGAGGAAGCAGCGAGTGCACGGCTGAGTGGCTGTGGGCAGGGGGCTGAGGAAGGGGCCTTGGCTCTGATTGGGGTGGGTGTTGAGAAGAACGGAGGAGACGGTCCAGAGGGATTGGAGGACACTGCTCAGGGGTGCCTGGCCCAGCTCAGAAACTGAAGCAAGAAGAGGATGGAGGGCCGTGCTGTGCCAGTGTGGGGCTGTTTTTACTGTGGTCTGGGGCATCTGGCAGGTGAGGCTGATGCCAGCTTGGTGTGGTATTTGGCAGAACCGACAGATGGGGAGGATGGGTGAGGGGATCTCCCCAAGATCACGATGGTACCAATACGCCTTTGCAGAAGCCCGGCCCTGCCGAGCACATGAGGCCATGCCTACCATCATGCCC